>CM041794.1:23687331-23779240 GCA_023376895.1 Aspiorhynchus laticeps | reverse complement strand
CAACGCTCACCTGGACGCCACTGGGAAAAGGACATGGGACCAGTCAAGGCCCCACGAAAGTCATTGGAGAGATCGTGGAACCAGCCAAGCTCATTTGAAACATCAAGAGGGAAAAACTCATGGAATCCAATGGAAACTCCAAGGGAAGACGACAAACTCACCCTGAAGCAACCAGCCCTAGAATCGACGAAAGAATTCGCAAAGATTCCAAGCTGACCGAGCTCAAACTGAACCCACACAGGAACAAGAGACACCACCGTGTTTCGACTCACAAGAACTGATGAAAATGATGATGAAAGAATTCTTCCAACGGAAGGAGGGAAGATCGGAAATGGGAAAAGAAAGAGAAACCAGATTCAGCCTGACTAGCGGCCGGACGAGATGGCAGCGACCAGTTGACACAACCAGGCCAAGGAGAACAGCACTCCTTCACCTCACTCTCAGAGAACCGTAATCACACTAACTTCAGATGGACACGAAACCCCACCTGAAAAACCCAGCAACAGAGTTAGACACTAACTCAACACCTAATGCTCCAAATTACAGCAGCGTCCAACAAACACCTGCTGACGAACCCCTCAAGTTCCTGAAAGTGCTGTCTTGGTCATCTGCCACTCCTCCAAGAACGCCCCATCAGCCCTGATATCCTAACTGTTTCCTCAAAACTCCAGTCCCTCAACTCCAAGGCGATCTCATTGAGAAAGGTATAGCCGAAAAATTCTACCTCTCCATCATCATCGAACGACACATCAGAGTCGAAGCCCTCCTCGATACGGAGCCGACATTACTCTAATGTCTACCGAACTCCTGGAGGAAAATCCAAGAAAGATCAAAGAGGACTAACAGAACCCTCAAACTCCAAAGTGTGAACTAAACCTTCAAGCATACTCCCACACGGGCCTACAACTAAAACATGTGGCCCCAATTCACCTAACGGGGGATCGATGGACCTCGTCCATCCCGTATACGTTTCACCACTTAAAACGTATCCACTCCTCATTGGGAAAGATCTGCTTAATCGCTTCGAACCTCTAATAGACTTCAAGCACCTAAAGATGTGGACACAAGTCCGTGAACCTCTGCCTTGCCAGGCGTTAGACTCCAACGAGTCGCAGTGTCAAGTCACCGACACCATCCCTAAGTCACTGATCGACAATGCAGTAGCAAAGCCAGGATCTGGACCAAGCAACAAACAGCAAGGACAAGGACCCTCTCCTCTTGCTCACTGCAGGAGCCCGAATCAAACGCAGGCCCCCTTCGAATCATGACAGCAATAGATGTCCAAGGCACATCAGTGTCCGACACGCACTAGCCCCTGTGGGCAGAGAACTCAGCCATCAGCCTGAAGCTATTCAAAACATTGAAGCAAAGACATCAGTGTCTACCACATGTCGCTAAGCACAGCCGCTTCCCTCTCAGTCCCTGGTCGACAACCATGGCCACCTCCAAGATCATCTGCGCTCTGGACATACGATGGAACAACAGACAGCTAACTCACTACTTCCTCGTTGTCTCAGACCTGCCGCATGACATCTACATTGGAGCGGATATCCTGGTCCGGCTCAATGCTTGCATTGATACCGTAAACGACATCATATGGGCTCCCCTGTCACACCAACTGACAACATCAGTCAACCTCAAGAATCTCCAATCCGGTCAAACCATGCCAGACGCATGTGCTATGATCACGGAGCAAGAAGCCACAATACCTGCCTACAGCAAGAGTGTCAGCGTCCGCCTCAACATGCGACCTGGCCAAATGCTCAACAGTAAGCTAGGTTTCTTCCAACCTTCCAGGACCTGCCTAAAACTCGGACTGACTCTGGAAGCCACACTCTCATTGAAGTGTCATCTCGTGCTGTGTATGTGTTGTTCAACAACTGTACGGCCCAAGACATCCACGTTCCTAAAGCCAATCACCTGGGATGGCTCATCAGCCAGGCATTCCACGACTTTGAACTGATGGTACCTGTCATAGGCCCTATACCCACACAGCTAATGTCAGACGACTACGACGACACCGTAACGTTCACAAAAACCCATGAAGTCATTGCCATCACGTCCATTCTGCCGGTGTCCAGAGAAAGCGTCTGCCGGTCAGAACTAACAGATGACACTCATCTCGCTGTCTATGCTGTCTCAACACAGCCTGCGACAGAATCACCTACACAGGTGACCATCGGGGCCCAAAGCCCCTCAAATGACCTCACTGCAGAAGAACCCTACGCAGGGTTCAACGCACAAGTTCAACAGATCCTGAGTGAGGCAGATGCCCTCCACAATGAAGCGGATCGCCAAGGACTCAAAGAGGTTCTGCACAAATACAAGGACTCCTTCGCAAAGGATTCCCTGGATTGTGGACTGACAAACATCCACACTGTGCGCATCCCGACAAACCCAAATGCGCCACCCACATTTGTGCGACAGTACAAGATTCCAATAGCATCATACGAGCCAGTGCAAGAGATTGTTGACTCCATGCTGGAAAAGGGGGTCATCCGCCCTGTAACAGCACATACTCTGCCCCGATATGGCCAGTCCTAAAACCAAACGGCAAATGGCGGCCCACCATCGACTATCGCAAGTTGAATCAGCAAGTACCATTGTCACGATGGCCTATGACCCAGTTGGATCAAGAAATTCCAAAAATCAAAGGCTCGACGATCCTTTCCACACTGGACGTCGCCTCCGGGTTCTGGACAATCCCTGTCCATCCCGATGACCAACACAAGCTGGCATTCACCTTTGGCAATCGACAGTACACCTTCACACGGTGTCCCTTCGGCTATGCCAACTCACCAGCAGAATTCAACATCTTCCTGAACAAAGCATGCCCTGACGCCAGAGCCAGAGGCAACCTTGTCTATGTAGATGACGTTTTGATGAAAAGCTCAAGTGTGGAAGACCACCTCAAAGAGATCAATCACGTCCTAAACCAGCTGACAACGGCAGGAGCCAAGATCGCCCTTCACAAAGGACAGTGGTGCAAAACCAAGGTGAACTATGTCGGATTGCTTGTCGGAAGAAACGGCATCGAGCCACAGTCTAACCGCACCCAAGCAATCCAAAGCATAAAGACGCCGACTAACATCTCTGAGCTGCGAAGCTTTCTGGGAGTGTGCAATTATTCACGTCAGTTCATCGAAAACTACGCTGACATCGCACGACCACTAACTTCCCTCCTGAAAAAGGATGAACCCTTCGTTTGGACGGAAACACAGGACACAGCAATGGGCCAGCTCAAACAGCGCCTGTGCTCTGCTCCGTGCCTTGCCTACCCAGACCCAGGAAAAGAATTCTATCTGGACGCTGGATTCTCCAGTCATTGCCTCAGCGCAGGCCTATACCAGCTCCATGACAAAGACAAACGAGTGGTCGCTTATGCCAGCAAAACGCTGCTTCCCCCAGAATGCAAGTACTCAAACTGCGAAAAGGCATTGCTTTGCACTGTGTGGGCTATACAGCGTTTCTCTAATTACATCGGTGCACAGAAAGTCATCATCGAGACTTGTCATCAGCCGGTCACCTTCCTAAACAGTCAGCGTATCAGAGATGGCGTGGTGACCAACGCACGCATAGCTACCTGGCTAATGACACTCCAAGGACGAGACGTCGAGGCAAGATATGCCCAAAACTACAAATCCTCACTTGGAAACGGGCTAGCGGCCTGTCAAAACTGTTCAACGGACACGCTGCATACTCCAGCAGAACCTAAAGAACCGCCACAACCTCAACTGACGAATCACAGGTACTTCGAGGAGAATGTATGTGAAGGAATGCCCACAGCATATGTCGACGGCTCCTCTTACAACCACAAGGGCAATTTACAAGCTGGAGCGGGAGTGGTCTGGCTCAACAACGACCCCTGCCCACCGCAGCAATTCAACTTAGGCCCTCGCTCAGCGCAATATGCTGAAATAGCAGCCATCCTCATCACACTTCAAATGGCAGCATCCCACAACATCAAAGAACTTCTCATCTGTACCGATTCGAACTACGCCCGTCTAAGCTTTACATGCCATTTAGCTGGATGGAAACAGAATGGATTCAAGACAGCTAACAACAAGCCTGTCAAACACCAGGAACTCTTCCAAGCAGGCGATGCCATTGTCACTGAACATGACATTATCGTTTATTGGAAAAAGGTTCGAGGTCATTCCCGTCAACCAGGACAAGACAAAGACTTCAATGACCAAACCGATGCCCTCGCCAAAGCAGGTGCATTACACGGAGAGTCCTGGACATTTCAAGCCCTCCCTCCCAACCCTTCAGTAGCGGCCATAACCCGCCGCCAACACGCCACTGGCGTACAAAACCCCACCTCCTCCCACATTGCCATTTCACCTCAGTTCGCTGCTAACGATCTCCTCACACTTCAAAATGCGGATCAAACACTGCGAACTATGGCAGCTCACATTTCCGACCCCTTAACTCATCCTATTTCCACCTCCGACCTAGCTGCTTCCTCCGAGCTCCGCACGCTCCACTCAATCAAGCACATGCTGCATCTAAGAGACGGTGTGCTCGCGTATGTCCCTGAGCCCCTAACTACGCCAAAGCTCGTAGTCCCTCACGGCCAAAGGGGGATGATGCTGACACACGCCCACGATGCACCATGCGCAGGACACCACGGCGCCAAGGCCACCTATGAAACACTCAAACAAGTAGCATACTGGCCTGGCATGCAGCAAGACGTGGCGGAATACGTAAAAGGATGCCTGGTGTGTTGCCAGTTTCAACCGGCAAACCCAAACCACCGAGCCCCACTGCAAAGGAAAGGAGTGACTTTCCCCTGGTCGGACCTCCAAATAGACTGGGTAGGACCCCTGCCACGGTCAACGCGAGGTAACAAATACTTCCTCACCGTGGTCTGCGAATTCACGAAGTGGATAGAGTGCCTCCCAGCTCCCAATGATACAGCAGAAACAACAGCCTGCCTGTTAATGAACCACATCTTCTCAAGATTTGGACTGCCTTTAAGGGTCAACTCTGACCGCGGAACCCACTTCACCGCCGACATCATGCAGGAAGTGTGGAAACTCCTCGGTGTACAGGCCAAGCTCCATATAAGCCACCACCCAATTTCCTCGGGTCAAGTTGAACGGGCCAATAAAACAGTGGTCAGCATGTTGAAGAAGTATGTGTCTGCCAATCAAAAGGATTGGGATATTAAACTTCCGCTGGTACTGATGGCTGCTCGAGCCACCCCTCACCAGTCTACCGGCGTACCCCCATTCACATTGATGACAGGGAGAAACATGACGCTACCGCTACACCTGCTGTACCAACCTGGTGACCTGAACCTCGTCACCGCCTATACCACTCACCAATACCTGGAAGAGTTGCATCAGCACCTGAGAACGACTTTCGCCTTCGCTCAACAGCAACTACAACGAAGCGCGGAAGGTCGTAAAGCCTACTATGACCAAAAGGCCTCTCATCATGAGTTCAATGTCGGAGACAAAGTGTGGTACTACAGCTTCGCCCGACCAAGGCAGAACGCTCCCCATCGCCTGTCAAAGAAGTTCCTACCTCACTGGACAGGACCCCACGCGATTGTAGACAAGCTCTCACCTGTCGCCTACCGAATCAAAATCGGACAAGGGCGCAGCGAGCCAGTCCTTCGATGGGTCCATCGAAACCAGATAAAGAGGCACCAGAGCTCCAGCCGACCGGAAAAGGGGGAAGATCAAACCCACTGACACAGACCGACAATCATATGCTCTACACCACACTAACATAATTTCTGTTGTTAGGAAAACATATAGCGACCTTGTTGAAACACAACACTTACACTCTCTCCTCAGCTGCACTGCTAGAGCCAGCCTCTAGTAGAGAGGAGATACTCCACACATGTGACACTCGTTTGCTGCCTAACCTCATTCGGTGTCCTTGTGCCGCCGTTTCTCGTTTTGTTGTTTCCTTTCACCTGTGTCTCTTTGTTTTTTTGTTTTTTTTGTTTTGTTTTTTTCTTCTTCCTCTTTCACTATAATTCCCTCTCCCCTCTAGTCCCCTCATCAGGGAACTTCCTTTACCAATTATTTAAATCCAGGTCCCAAAATTAAGATTGACTCCCTTCAATAAAGTCGTTGTAACTCGTTGTGAGAACCGTTATCAACCGATCGAGGCGACCCGCCAAATCATGACCGACATGCTACGTGAAGTAAGTCCTCAATTGATAACTTAGCCATGGGTAGGATTGCACACTACTTGATACCTCTTGGACCTTGTCCAAAATATCCTAACTTCGGCCACCGCGGGCCATGCTAGTCCCATCCAAACCCATCTCGCCTTTTCCCTGGGTATCGCTATTCCCTTGTACGTAGACCCGGAAGCAGGCGACTTGGCCTTTCTCCTCAGTTTGCCCATTATCGACTCGAATAACATTTACCGGCTCAAAGACGTTGTGAATGTGGGATTTTGGCAAGGGAACACCTATGTCAAAATCCACACTCCTGAAGTCGTTGCGTATCACGATAGCAACGAACAGTTGTACTTGGTCCCAAACCTGAGGATGTGTACGCGCACGAAGGACATTCACTTCCTTTGCCCGAGTAAACCTTTCATACGCGATAATACTGAGGGCATCTGCGGCCTAGAATCCATTAGACACGACATTAGCTGCCCCGCCGAAGCGACACCACGTTCTCAAGTTGAGGTAACGCAAGCCGAAATCATCGGAAACCGATGGCTGGTCAACACCCCGGCACGAACAGCTACCCTCACATACGATCAACACGACACAGCCACACGCATGAACTTGCCCAACCAAACTTTATGGATCACTGTCCCTAAGGGCTCGATCCTCCATATCGACGAGTTAGCATCGTATCACCTTACCGACGACGAGTATCAGGCTGAAATCGAAATCTCGCCCTTCTTCAAACAGCACTCCTTCGTCCTTGATCCAGAATTGGAAGAAAGGATCAAGGAGGAAGGAACGCAACTTATTGACTTGACTCCTGTTGATACAGCTTTAGAAGCTATCGCTCGCCTTCCGCCCGCTGGCGCGCCTATTATTCGGTCTTGGTCTGCCACTGACACAGTGCTTTGCATCTCTACTATTGTAGGGTACGTTGTGACATTGACACTGGCCTTCCTCCTACACAAGCGAGTGAACGCCGTTCAAGAGTCTTTCAACAAATGCACGTCAGGCGTCCCACGTATTTTCCGACGTGATAAAACCGACCAAGAACCCGAACCTGAGAACTCAACCAACCTGCTTGAGATCACGCCTATACCGCCTCGTCGAACCCCTGACAATTAAACCAATCGGAATGACTCAATTGCCGGTAATCCTAAAGAATGCACCCCTACATCTTCTCAAGTTCCTAACCTGTTCTTGCCCAAATTACCCTACACCAGGATTCAGTCAGTGATGGAGATGTTGTTTGTGTCTTGTGTGTGCCTGTTCTCCCTGCTTCTTGTTCCAGTGCCCGCCGACGTTCGCAATGGGAACCTCACCGAGCAAAAGGGGGATGTGTAGGACCTGTGTGGAGGAAAGAACGCACACACACACACTAAGTGCAACCACAAAATTCCTCAAGCTTAAAGAAACTTTCATCTCTATCTGCAAAGTCATAAAATTGACAGAGGAAGAGCACCTCACCCAACTGGCTGGCCAATTTCCTGCCATGCCTTTGGGTTATCATCGTAAAGAAACCTCTCAAAATAGGAGAGCTTTGAGGTAAACATCTGGCAATGGACAAAACGACAAACTTTATGGACTCCCTGATCATGTAACGCCTAAATTTATGATTTAACCAACAAACAAGACAGATATATGTTAAGGCAGACGTTCAACAGACCTAAACAACATAATGCTCAGCACCTCTCATCTTCATTCCCCCTCCGAAGGAATGCACTCTCTTTTGCCCTTCTTGGTCAAGGAACAGAACCTTCCAGCTTGTTTCTGTTTATTGACTTTGCTAAAAAGACTCAAAGACTTTTATAAAGTGTTCCAAAAGGACAATTGATAGTAGTCACTACTGCTATTCAAGCTATGTTATCAAAAGCAATATATACAATATATTTTACAAAATATATCAATGTGTATTTTATGTCATTTATAAGCTGACTGTGTCATTGTAATCAATGGTATGTTTTTATAATCTTTTGAGGTATAACTTTCTCCTGTAAAGTGAGGACTACACTTATAATATCGTATATGCAGGATGTGTTATTTCTAATCTTTAAATAGATCCCTTCTAAGTTAGTTTTAGCATGAAAGCTATTAATGTATGTCGAATACCTTATGTTTGGTTTCATATTAACGGTCAGGACAAATGCAAGAATTTGTCGTGCATGGGAAGTTAATATTGAGTATAATAATGTGTGATTAGAACATGTTAAAAGATATTTTCTTCATGTGACTAAATAACTAAGCAGACAAATTAGCTGCGTGGAAAATGAGCCGTGTAGGTGGAGCTCCATCCAGAGGGACAATCTGGTTGGTGGAAGCCTCTGGGGTTGAACGGAAGGCCTCTGACGTCAGTCCCTTTTAAAAAGCGGATCCCCGCTCTCCAACGTGCTCTCTCTCGTTCTGCTCGGAAATCGCGCGCTCCTTTGAAACTGGGGCTACTCCAAAAGCTCGCTGCCTTTAACACCTGGCCGAGTTTTGAAGACTAAACCAACACTTCGTCAAAACTCTGAAGAAACTCTTGAAAGTCTGAAGCTACGCGAAAGGAACTTCAACATCTAAAGCCATAAGAAATCGAAACAGACTTCCTTGAAGCATTAAGCAACGCAGAGCAACCAAACCAGCAACAACAGAAGGGCATCCCCAAGAGTGACGTCACGCAACGACACGCGGGGTTTCCCAACATCTGGGAAACGCGGGGTTTCCTCGATCAGCACCATTTCAACTTAAAAGCAAGGTATCGAACAACCTTTATTCTGCTGAACTGGTCGTATCTATCTCTAAGGTAAAATTAAGATAGTTCTCCATTTGCTGATCGACACGGGTAAAATCGTGTGGAAATAGAACAGTGCTAGATTGTAATCATTCTCAATTAAATTCATCGCGTGTGTGTATGTATGTATGTATTTTGTTTTATGTTATTTAGCTTAGTTCATGTATTGTAGTAAGATAGCAAATAAACTCTTGTTTGATTTATAGAGAAGTGTTCTGTATTCTGTGTGTAATATTCAAATCAAATCCTGCTCAGATCAAGTTACCTATATGCTCATAACTGTCATACAGTTATTTAAATAATTCTGTATTATATTGTGGCCACAAGAATAAACAGAATTTATCAGATATACTGACAACTCGCTGGACGAGTGTTAAATAAGGACGTTTTGATTAATATCAATTGATCATATCAAATCGTAAGATCCCCTAAAGCTAAAATAAAGCTTAAACAAAAGAGCTAAATTAAACAACAATGTAAGTGATTAATTCGCTACACCTGATTTGTCTTGTCCTCTTCCCTCCAGCGCTTCCATTTTTCATCTTTTCACTACACGCCACAATATATTGATCCAAAAACAGCCTTTTAAAGATATCCTAGGAGTTTTCTTCCTAGGATGTTGCACAGTCTGTGGGTGTAAATGCATTTAAGCCAAATAATGAATTTATATTCTAAATTGAGTATTTTTTCCACTTAAATATTATGAAATGAAATTAAAAACTGAATTAAAGAAATAGATGACATACAACTCACTTTGGCTCTGTAAACCTATACAATGAATAAACATTTTATGTACTTTGATAAAAAAATCCCTCAAAAATTCCTAGTACATTTTAACATAATTACAAAAAACTAGTAACAGTGAATTAAATGTAAAATTTGAAGTAGAAAGACTGTATATATTTTTTTTTTTTCTCCAATGACATCGACATCAATGACATTTTTTTTTACTTAAAGGCAGGGTAGGTGATTTGGTTAAAAATCATTTTTGTGATGCTGGTTAAAAGTCTCGTCACATCCCTGACAGCAATCACTAAGGTAAGTGGTCTAAATGTATTTATATGTATTTATGTCGTCTGTGGAAGGCACAGGATCATAAAATGTTCGTCCAAATATATCCCTCGGTCCGAGGACTACGATAGGCTGTCCTGACTACCTGTAAACGTATGTATTTGCATTCTTCTGTGCACTCTGTTCGCGCAGACAAGCGTGTTCCATTATGAGACATGAGGTAATCTGACAGCGTTGCATTCAACCCTCCATCAACGCCGTCTCTCACCGTGTCGCTGGTTAGCCGCTGGTCGCGGCTTTGGAGAGTAATTTCCAGGGAGGGTGGGATCTTATGATTTCAAAGCTAGCTTGCTATTGCTAGGCTTTCTGAAATCAGCTACCTTACCTTTAATGAAATGTCATGACCCGCGATGTTTTACTAAATGTTCGAGAGAATTCTCGCAATCATTGGCTGTATGCACTACTAGCGTAGTGTAGTTTGGTGATATGAAGAGCAATGGAGTATACAGACATTTACTATCGAGTTTTACTAGCTGAGACAACAGGAGAATCAGTATCTGTACAGCTGAAGAAGCAGAAGAGGTACTATATGAAGCCAAAAATGCTACTATAAATACACCAAGAACAGCGATTGTAACCCTAGTTAAAGAACTACTCAATCCACCTTTAGGTGGGTCTTTAGATATTAAAATACATAGTAGCACTCCTATTTTACATCAAAAAACACTAACATCAAAAAGTTTGAAAACCAACTGATAGGTGTCAATACATATCCAAAAAGGAACAGCCAGCACCACTTGAAATATCTTGCACATAAAAACCAGCATCTAACCTGGCAGTAGAAAGAGTATTTATGCTTGTGCAATTGTGTGTATACGGTACAAGTCTAAAAATGTGAACCAAAGCTTTTGTGAAGGTAAAGCTCACTTTGTAGCTGCAGAATCATGTTTGCACACATAGAAATAGACAAACACAAAAACAAATACACCCACACACATAGTTTCATGAAGAGGAGCAGCCAGACCATGGTTATTATTTGATGGTGAGATATTGGGAGGAAACTGTCTAGCCGAGTTCCCAAAAGGCTCAGAGAGCCATCATCTTCAAGTGCTGCTCTAACAACCTGACAACACACACGCACAGACACACACACACAGACATGCTCTTTACATAAGGACAAGGGACAGCCTCATTTTCAGAGAAAATAAATTAAATTTCATTATAAAAGTGTTCACTTCATCTCTCTTATCCTCAGCCTACCTCTCTTTTAAAGGTTACTGATACAGAGAGACACGAGGTTTCAGTAATAATGTACCAGGGTTAAGGCCTGTCATCATTAATAGGGATTAAAGGACAACATTGTCTGATTTACACTGCCTTCAAGAAGGCTTTACCCCCGCTGACCAATGAGACCTGCAGACACACACACTTATTATACAAAAAAGGGTTTTGGTGTTCATTGGTACAGCATCCTTATTATATGTGCCTTCTTGCCTCTTTTGATTCCGTTTCATTCAAGAACATCTTTCAAATTTGTGTGTGAATCAAAGAATGAAACGTTTGTCTAATACGTTGTCTAAAATATGAAGAGAGTCATAGCAGTAATAATAAGGTTTGTTTGCACAACAACATCGACCTGAGAAGCTTTTACATAACTCACACTAAAATGACTAAAATTTTCAGAATATGAGTTGGATGTTTTCTCATGCATGTGCTGCTGTTCAATCAAATTTACCTTAAAAGCCTGCAGCGCAATTTCATGGATCTACATCCATAAATTGTTGAATGGCAGCCAGTGAAGTTACATATCCTGAAGCAAAAGAGGTACTGCAATGATTTGAATATTCAGACAATGAGAAATAGATCAACTTTGAACATTCATGTGCTGCAAACTGTTCATTCACTTCAATGCATCTCATTTAGCTATGTCAGAATTGGTGTCAGGAACAGATAATGGAAAATGCTTGCAGAAAACATTTCCAATTGGAAAGTTTATTTGAAGTACCAGGAAACAGATTTAAAATATCAATCAGATGATAAAAGAGAGATACTGCCATACAGAGCTGTAATATTGTTGATAACCACTGCAGCTCACGTCTGTCTGACTGCAGTGAACTGCACTTCAGAGTCTTTATTTTCTCACATTTTCATTTCAGACTTTCTTTGAAAATTGTCAGCAAGTTGAAGGCCAAATTAATTTAGCCTGTCTCTGTATTTGCATTTCATCAAAAAGAATGAATATATTGGCTGTAAGCAATGAGATAGCCAGATGTAAAGTTGTTCTTTTAAGCATAATAATTTGAATATTTCAAAAAGCACACTACTTGTATCATGTACCTGATGTAAATGATCTACTCACTGATAAACAAAAGCACTATTTATAGGGTAGAGTAACTTTAAATATTATTATAATGCTAATTAACTTCAATTAATCCTCTATGAACACACAACAGTAAATGCAGTTAATCTTGCACAGCCATTTTACGCTCAGTTCTCTTATTATAAGTTAATAGATAAACAAGTCATTATTTTGAAGTGCATTACGTGGTGTCATAGTTGCAATTTAAAAGGAAAAAAGAAAACAGTCATTTTTAAAAACATGCTGATATTCAGCAATACATAATTGTAAAATGTTGCTTGAAAGGATAGGTCATCCATAAATAAAAAATTGTCCCATCATTTACTCACCATGATTTCGCTCCAAACCATAACAATTTTGTTTATCCTCAAATAAAGATATATTTTTTTTAATATTACCTCATAATTTTCTCATCATTTTAATCAATATTCATCGTATTTTAATAAATGCCTAAATTAAATCTGTTCATCATCTTCAGAAGACTTGGATTAAATTACTTGATTCATATGGATTACATTTATCATGTCTTTATGAGCATTTTGAAACTTGAACATTTCAATGCAGGAGAAAATTATCAGAGAATATTAAAAATCTCCACTTGTGTCAAAGTTTGACCACTTGAGGGTAAGTAAAATTACAGAATTAAAATTTTTGGGTCAACTTTCCCTTTAAATTTCTAATAAAACTGCCCTGTAATTTTAGGTTTAAAGTTATATCTATGATGCAAGATGAGTAAAACGGTCCAATGAATTGATCAGAGTTGGCATTACTAACTTACGGCAAAGTAGACTTGTTCATTCAGTTACAATGATAAGTACAGAGTAATGTTTGAGACAGATTGATTGAGGTTGGCTAATGTAGGTCATTCCTCAGAGGGAAATACACAACCACTCAATGCACTCCCATGACTTCATAAACATGTGACACAGTCCTCTGCTATAATAAACAGACTCACACCGAATCTGCAGAACTGGAACAGGCATCATTCATAAAGAGATACACATCCCATCCCTGATGTGCTCATTTATTATTCATTTAGATTATTTGATAATGTTTTCAGCTACCAGTAAGAGCACAGTTCTCTTGGGTCCATTTAACACATTTTACCATGTTTGAATTCACAGTGTTCGTCATATAAATTAGTGCAAGCAAATGCTGGGGAAAAAAATCCACAAATTCCATCTGGGGCAGATAATAATTAAATAAAATTGCTTCTTAGGTCAAGTAAATAAAGCTGAAAATAACTAAAGATTTACTTACAAGTACTCAAGTATATTTTTTCTATTACGATATACTTTTTAAAAAATATGTAAAACCAATAATTAAAGACTTTAATTAAATACTTTAATGATTAAAGTGAGTTCAAATTGGCCTTCTCTGTCGTTCCCACTTCCCTTTCCCAGCATGCACTGGGGCATGAATAATTAATATGGTTGCATTTTTTGATTGTAAGCCAGATTTATTTATACAATTTTTGTTGATTTTGTTGTCATGTTTAGCATTGTCTTCACATTGTTGATTAAAAAAAATCACTTGAGATACTTAACATTTATAACGATTGCAGATTATACAGTAAGTCATTGCAACTTGGAATTTAAAGCTCAGGCAAGACATTTACAACAATAAACTAAATAAATTCATGCCATGCAAACTGTTGCCTTCATTTTTTAAGCTGTCTGATCACCTCCTTTTTACAAGTGTATGTTTATGCGCATACTGCATATTGCATATCAAAGTCAAAGTCAAAGTCAGCGTTATTGTCAATTCTGCCACATGTACCGTACATACATACAGAGAATTGAAACTGCGTTACTCTCTTACTCCCTGGTGCATACAGATAACACTAAACACAACAGTAGAAAGCAAAATACAGATAAGTACAAATCAAATATATAGTGACAAGGAGCAGTCTTTTTTATTCAGATTGTCAGAAGAGGTAGTTGAATGAGGTCAGTCCAATGCTGTACAAGTGTCCGGTGCTTGTCTCAGTGTGAGTGTGAGTGTGAGTGTGAGTGTGTGTGTGTGTGTGTGTGTGTGTGTGTGTGTGTGTGTGTGTTCGGGTGGGTGGTGGTGGTGGTGGTGGTGGGGTGGGGGTCAGAGTTCAGTGGTGCGTGGTGTAAGAGAGGGGAGGGGGGGCAGGGACGGGAGGGAGTTCAGCTTCCTGACAGCCTGGTGGATGAAGCTGTCTTTCAGTCTGTTGGTCCTGGCTTGGAGACTCCTCAGTCTCCTCCCTGATGGTAGCAGACTGAAGAAGTTGTGTGTCGGGTGGGTGGGATCACCTGCAATGCTGAGGGCTTTGCGGGTGAGACGGGTGTTGTAGATGTCCTGGAGGGAGGGGAGAGAGACACCAACGATCTTCTCAGCTGCTCTCACTATCCGTTGAAGGGACTTGCGGCAGGACGCGTTGCAGGCGCCATACCACACAGTGATACAGCTAGTCAGAATGCTCTCGATGGTGCCTCTGTAGAAGGTGCACATGATGGGGGCCGGGGTGCTCATATGAGTGCTCACTGCTTTTTGTTGCCTCAGGTCTGCATGTTCTTGTGTTTTAATTTAACTAATAAGGAGGTTTTGGCAGGATCCGACCCCCATCACACCTCCTCCACCTTACTAACAGTAATAACTCTTTTTTCCAGTGATACTGCAATCTCTGTCATGCCCTTGTGGTTTAACCTGTCATGCCATAGGCTGTTTACTGCGATTAAAGACACATGCATAATGTATGAGTACAGTCACTTAATGGATCCTAATTAAAAATGATCATCCCTGATGATCATATCTCTGACTGATCTGAGACTCTCCGAGGCTACATAATTATTGTAAGTTATACTTCCCAGAGGATGCAAATTAATATGTTCTTTGTTAAATGGACAGAATCTAGTTTGAACTGACTGTTATAAAGGGCAGATCTTACAAAGCCTGTTGAGAAATGACTTAAGGAGAAACTGTATTTTGCATTAAGAAAATAAAGCCTACATCTAAGACCATTTAGATTTGCATTTTGACATTATTTTCAGAACATGTAATGTATAATGATACTGGAATAACTATTGCATATATGATTGAGTAAATACTATAAACACAAATGTCAACACAGCAGGCCAGCATAGTGTACAAACAAACCTACAAATGTACATAGACAAGCCCAAAAGAAGCCACAGAACATCACAGGAGGCCATAACACACAGGTCATGTCAAACACAACATGACAACACAAACCCGACACAATACTCTGCCACTAAACACAAAATGACAGAAGCAGACACCGGAGAGTCTCCCCTCAAACAGAACATTTTCTCTCATGGTCTGCGGTCAAAAATACCATTTCAGTCTGAGGACTTGAGGTGAAGATGCATTTCTAAAGCAGAAACTTCACTTTTGACAAGAGCATAATGTGAGGGGGCAAGAGCTTTAGCCCTGCCTCACTTGGTGCCTGAAGCAAGGTAACACTTGCCCAAAGAAAAAGAAGAATTTTAAGAACTTAGTGTTTCTGTAAAAAAAAAACAAAAAAAAAACTTGTTTTTCAAGTGGTACAGTTTTCATTTACCACGCAACGGTACCCAGATTCAAGTCTTGACCTAATGACTAAATTTATTACCTGACTTTAATGCCATCTGTGCTGGTCGGCAACAATCTGCAGATTTTTTTTGTCTTTCTGCCAGGTAAGCCAATCACTACAGAATTTGTGTTTCATGGTATCTTGTGAAACTAATTTCTGACAGGCTTGTGAGGCAGCACAACGGTCTAATAATCAACAACAAATTTAGAGAGTTTTGATGATTACCAAGCAAATTTTTATTTACCACTAAACTAATTTATCACTTTAAATTAAGTCAAAATGTTTAAAAAATGGGCAAAAAAAAACCTACATTTACACAAACTCACAACCACCCATGACTTTCAGACAGCAATTAATTTTTTTAGCTCAAAGGTTACGGAATCGCAGCAAAGAATACGTCTATGCTACCTTCAAAAATAGATCAAATGAAAGTATCTCAGTAGACAGGATGAGACACGATTATCGGATTTAGACATGTCTTATTGCCTTCCTACCTCGGTATGCTGCCTGTGAAGGCTGTATTTTTCAACTTTCGGACACAGCCTTCGACTCCATATAGTTGAAGCATATCAAATGTTTCACATTTTAAAGGCTTCTAGTACAACGTAGTTAGCTACTAAAATGTTATGTTTGATAACTCGTTGCGTATTCTATATGAAAATTGTTATATGAGTGCCAGGTGACAATCTTCCAGTTTAAAGTAAATAATCTGCAGAAGGAGCATATTGATTGGACCAGCCAATTTTAGACACATAAATGGTTTATTTCTGCTATGGTGTTTTTGACCAATTTATATTTTTTGCAAGTCACATCTAAAATTGACGTGGCTTCAAACATCTAAAGGGAAACATGTAGCTTGATGACCATGACACTTCTGAACACAATACTATTCTATAAGGTGAAAAACAGTGAAGTTAAATAACCCCTTTCTGAGGCTTCACAAAAGCACCAAATATTTGACCTCCTCTAAATGACAAGCTTTCCAAGAATGTGCAAGAATCATACAGCAACGACTTATATACATACCAAGATGGTTCAGTCATATTAATATGAAAAGGAAAAACTGCAATGCACAATATGACATAAGTCGTTATGCATTTGAAAAAAAGAGGAAATCTCCAACTGTAAAGTCAACGTGTCACTGTAGCTGCCGTCAGAAGATCCAGTTCCCCCAGTATCCTGAGACACGCTTGGGACTGCACACGTGGGGCTGGACCAACCTGAAATATATGCCTTTTAAACGGGCATAAGAAATATTTATAAAACAGTCCATGTCGGATTTTGTTGCTGATTTGAAATATGATATTTAAAAGTGTGTTTGGCTAGCAGTTTTCAGTATTTACCCTGTCAAGTTGATAGGAGTTGGTCTTGAATGCCTGAATTAGGTGTTACAAATATTTTTTTCCTTGAAAGGGACTTTGATAACAGTTCTACTAACTATAGTGAGCTGCAATAATTATGTTAATTTAGTCCAAGTATATCTCAGAGTAATACAACCACGTCATGCTAGCTCCCACGAGCCTATTATAGTCATGATTAACTATAGAAGATCAATGGTTCCAGTGGTGAACACAGCCAACGCAACAGGCGGCACAGCCAAGCATCCCAGCAGGCGAACTCCATATCTCATAACCTATGCTCATAATTAATGCTCCTGAGGGGGTAGTGGTAAGTAAACAACTTGTTTCCTGTTTGGTTAGTTCACAGTGTCTGCAGACCATCCTACAGTGAGGAGAAACGTTCATCAAAATACAAACGGCAAGCTGCCAAATCACACAGCCTGGGATTTGCCCTGGGTAGGTGATGCAGGAATCTAAACCAGACAAGAAGAGAAAATCACTGAGGATTGTGGGATGTTGGTGGGATGAGTTGACACTTAATAAGGTGAGGGTTGAGAACATGATATATCAAAAAGAATACGATATCACTCAGTCTTGTAAAAAAAAATCCACAAGAGGGGATCAGACTTCAAGCTACGTGTATTTACATTCGTTTCTCGCAGACACTCGACAAAGGAGAAGACAGGAGAGAGGAGGACCATTTAAAACAGAAAGAAAGAAAGAAAACATCCAATTTTTCAACAGCTGGCCTCGAGTGCTCTCTTTGCATAATGTTCATTCATATGCATGTGCCTAGTGAAATGTTTGCAGGCATTGTCATTGGATGAATTTGATTACATTAGCACATCTAAATGGGGCCCTGTGATGGAGCCGCTGTCTGGGTTTGCAAAAGAAGCCACTGCACCGGAATGGGTAAGTGTGTCAGCGCCACTGACAGATTCCTCAAAAAAATATCACTACGGCTCCAGACTCTGCAGTGGCCCCTGCTTATGCAAATTACACTGGAAAAGCAGTTAATCAGGCTAGAAGACCAAATCTTTACGCCTTGGCACCTCTGAAGTGGCCACTCTCAATCAATGTAGAAGGAGCAACTGATGCCTCGCTCTCTCAGCCGAGTCTGATGAACTCAGATCAGGTCACATATTTCCTTGCAAACATGTCAGCCTCGACCAATCAGCATGGAAAGTCATTTTGGAGGTATAGGACTGTCAAAATAAGTTCCGAAGCGTAATCTAAAATCATCACATTACCACGAGATGAAAGAGGGAGAGCGAGAAAGCGAAAACGAATAAGGCACAGGTGTGGAGATGTCATATCTTCACAAAGGCGAAGGAAAAAACACAGAATGCAAATAAGCGGGATTTGAATAAATAGTCACTGCTGTTCAGCTGGCTTTACCTGTAAACAAATATTCAGATGGGACTGATCTTTAGCTGCTGAATACTTCTCTTTCTCTGACTGTAATAAACAGTCTGCTCTCTCCTGGGAGGTCATCCAACTCATTTCACAGTAAATTACAGTAAATTAGCATCTCATTCCACCTGATGAGCAGATCTTTGTTTGGATTCTTTGAATAAATGCGGGTGAATATTTGAGGATTGTCGCTGGATGTGTTTCTTGCTCGAGTGCGTGAGGGAGGGTGGGGTATGCTGTGATGCTTCTTACTGAAGTTGTCCTCTAAGGAAGATAAATATATGAGAAATGAGATATGAGATAAAATAAGATATAACATACAACAAAACAAAACACAAACCATGTTTTTTTTCAAGTGGTAATTTGATTTTGATGATTTATAGCTCAATCCACAAACATAAACAAGAAAAAAATAACTATTTACTGATGCAACCAAAATATGTTGCAAAGTATGTTATTTTTTTGCACATTAGTTGTATTGTTATAAACCGACTAGAAAGGTTTAAAATACAGAGCTTCTAAATACAGTAAAACAAATTGTAATAGCAGTTCTAGTATTTTCCTGCATTTTGAGGCAAACTCACTATCACAGGGTTAAGGTATGGTCACATTTACCACTGTTTATTAAATTTTTGTGGACAAAATCCAATCATTTTAATAGCAATATGTGATCTGGAATTTCTAGGAGGATAAAATAATTCCCCACACAGATTTCACAATGGGTTTAAAGCTGCTTGGATTGAAAGTGACTTTTATGTGAGCTGTGCTTCAATATACTGCTATTCTATTGACAGCAGAATTTGCTGCCAAAAACCTAAACGCTTAAACAATGTAAACTGCACCCACTCACAGCCCAAACGTTCTTATCTAGTTACTTATTAAAAACATACGTTTTCAAAAATGAACATAACTGCTTCAAATTTTTAGTTTTGGGTATGGATGTGTGTAATTTACATTGTAGAACAAAACGTAAAAGTATCGTCAAGTTGTGTTTACCACAGGCTTTATTTTACTCATAAATTGAAAAACCCCATTATAAAACCCCATAGGAAAATGTCAAAGGAACCCGCGGCGAATTACTCTTCCGGGTTCTGACGTCATAGTTCCCCCACTCTATTAAACCAAGAGGGAAAGCGTAGAGAGCTGTTCAGAGAAAGTTACACGCTAGGTCACATTTCAGTTTCAATAGGAAAGTCGAGTGGAATGAGAAGCAGCCACGATCCCATGAAACAGCCATGGATAAGAGAGAAATAGAGTGCATATCTGTGCCTATACGGTTTAAGTATAAACCAAGGTAAAGCCTGTTTATTAATGCACTGCTGTCTATCTGAATACTCTTCATTTCTTTCTTACTGGCAAATTAATATTATTTATTTCGCAGGAACAGATTTTGCAGTCTTGTATCAACAGAATGGTTTTTCATTGACAGTTTTATGTATGTAATGTTCCTATTGTATAAGAGGCAATTTCAACAGATTACTGTAAACAAAATTTTAAACATCTATTTTGCTTTGTTTTGTTCCCCTTATTCTCTCTCTATCATTACTAACGCATAGCTTCAGACCTCAGTTTTCATTGTATATTTGCGTCCTGTGTGTGCATATGCTCCTCATGTACCAACATATCAATAATTTTGCATCCCACTTTACTGTATGACTAGAGTATTACATGTTCCAGAAGTTTTACGCAATCACAACGCAAGAGGAGAAAAAGCTGACAATGATATTCCACGTGGGCCAGGAGAACTGCTCCCAAACGGCAAACTCAATTTCATATCTAAACAACATAATAGCTTGCCAAATACTTCACAGCCCCTCAATGCTTTCCTGCAGCCAAATATCTGCTACTGCTGCTCTTTTTTTCAAATCCTTAGCTGTGTAAGTATGTGTATGTGGGTCACAGAGTGTGCTGGTAAACATTTTGTGGCTAGAATTCATGCTGAACGCTGCAAGACCTTGGACAGGGAAAAGTTGTGCCGAGGAGAAAGTCTGAGGAGAATGAATTAATTGAGTTGATAGCTATAAGGCGAGAATGTAGCACACTGTGCATTGCAATTATTGTAAAAGTAGAGGCAGACTGATATATCAGCCAGGCTTATGTATGATATTTAGTCTTAGCGTTGATTAACAACAGTGTTTCAGCTCTAAAAATAATAAAATAGAGTAAACTAATGATAATGGTCATAGAGATAATACTAATACTATTACTACTAATAATAATTTTTAAAAATGACAAATTTTCATAAATAATAAAACAGCAAAAAATGGTAAATTAAATTATTATATCTATATATACAGTGGAGATCAAAATAAGAGAACAACCTATAAATTCATAAAATTCAAGATCACAACTTAGTCCTATTTAAAGTTATCCTAGCAGCAGTAGAAAGGCCATTTTAAACATATTTCATAGATTAATTGTATTCTGAAGCACAGCATAAAAAACTTAAATGATATGTTTGAAAAAGAACTTTCAAAACTAACAAAATTATAGAACACATGTCTCCCAGTTATTGGTGTTAATCTGGCACCTGGTGCTAATTTCCTTAAAGGGGTGGTTGATTGCTTTTATAACATTAGTTAGTGTATAATGTTGCTGTTTGAGCATAAAAAAATATCTGCAAAGTTACACAGCTGAAAGTTCAATGCAAACGGAGATATCGTATTTTAAAATTCTGGCAGTTTAATGCCTACAAAAACAGCTCATAGGAACTACAACGAGTTACTTCCTGGGTCCGATATGTCATGGACCCAGATAAACTCCGCCCCCAGGAACATGCAGCAAAGGGGGTGAGGCCATGCTGCGCTGCTTCAGAGAAAACTAGGGGTGCATGTAAAAATCTATTCATATATGAATCGTGATTCTGTCTTCTAACGATTCTAATGGATTCACAAGTTTCAAAATCATATGTTCTAAAGCAGCGGTTCTCAATCCTGTTCCTCACGTCGCCCTGTCTGCACACGCTCTGCTCTGCATTTCTCTCTCTCTCAATCAGATCATCAGCTCAGTGAATACACTTATTTTCACATAGCTATGAGAAGCGTTATACATGGACGCGTGTGCGGTTGCCGTACTGTATTAAAGCTTTAATTAGAATAAAACCGTATATTAAAAGCTAACAGAAGCAGTAGCATTTACAAATAACAGCATATCTAAAAGTATGAGACAACAAACAAAAAACTTAGGCCTACCATTAAAATCCATGCTTGCACAGGTTCTGCACGATCCTCTTCGCTAATATCCTCTGCGTCTCAATCGTGCTCAAATTGATAAGCAATATAGACGACGCCATTGTTTACTTTTTTATTTCTGAGGGAGGGGCTTCGTAAAAGCAGGAAAAGGGGCAGAGCGGTGTGAAATAAAGGTAAATTATGTGAAAAGAATGCGTTGTTTTTTTTTTAAACGAAGCATTAACACATGTTAGACTGCACCCCATAAACACAATCAAGCCTAGAAAAAAAACAGTCAACCACCCCTTTTAATTACATGACAAACCCAATTTAACTGGCAGCATTCCTCCGATTTTCCCTGAGATTGCAAGATGACGGGCTGCTCTAAGGTGACTGAAACCCTGCGACAGGAGATGGTCCAGATGAAGGCCAAAGGGATGACCATTTCAGCCACTGCAAGAGAAGTTGGTCATTAAAAATCTGTTGGATTTCTTGAATATTGTTGGTATACAATGAACCTAATTTATTCATGTCCGCCAAGAAGGTTGGTCGTTCACAAAAGACACACGAATTAGAGGACAGGATAATGCTGAGACTCTCAATGGGGAATCGGTTGAACACTGCAGCTGGAATTGCTCAACAGTTCAGCGCTGAACAGGGTAAAGATCTGTCTCGGCATCTACCTAGCTACCTATCTCTCTCTCTCTCTCTCTCTCTCTCTCTCTCTCTCTCTCTCTCTCTCTCTCTCTATATATATATATATATATATATATATATATATATATATATATATATATATATATATATATATATATATATATATATATATATATATTAGTGCTATCAAACGATTAATCACATCCAAAATAAAAGTTTTTGCTTACATAATGTATGAGTGTGTACATACATTGGATGCGATAATGTATTGGATGTGATTAATCGCGATTAATTGTTTGGCAGCACTAATACATGTATATATATATACTTCTAAATGCTATGTTTACTTTCATTTGTTACTTGTCGCTTTACATCCATTTTTTCAGTCATTTTGTCAAGATGTTGCCTTGTTTTCTTACTTGATAAATTCCTCCAGGTCCTATAAGTTTGTTTGCTACACAGCATGCAATTTAAGTTCTTCACCATTGTTATTCAGTGATGTTGTGCTTTAGCTTTGCCACTCAACTCATACACAGCTGTCACAAAACAGCTATTATAAAGTGCTACAAGCAATAATTTCAATAAACTTGAATAATGAATGCAACGAGATCCCACGCCAAGTGTGCCAGCTTCCACTCATCGGGAATCCCTGGGAATTAAGGATAGGCATGAGAACCAGAAATACTCAGAAGTGACAGCAATAATCATAACACCATAACACCAATCATAACTGATAATAAAACTCAATAAATAAATAAAAAACATTTGTGATTAGATCAGCATTTTAGAATGATTTCTGAAGGATCATGTGACACTAAAGACTATGATGCTGAAACTTAAATAAATTACATTTTAAAATGTATAGGAAACAATTCTTTTAAAATGTTAATACTATTTCATAATATTACTTGTTTGTGCATTTTCGATCAAATAAATACAGCCTTAAAATTAACATAAAAACATAAAAAATCTTAATGATTCCAAATGCAGTTACAAAGAATTTGTGCAGAGATTTCTTATTAATAAGCCAAGCAACAGACAGAGTCAGTCTGGAGGCTGGTTATCACAATGACGTGAGCTTTTATAGAATTGTATAGCTTAATTATTATCTGGGATTATAACAGGGATTATCTAAAAACAATCCTTTCTAATTTTCATTAAGCACCTGCTATCTTAATGGGTTTAGGATAACGAGCATGTCTGTATACTCCAATCGCTCAACGTGACACATATCTGTGCATTATAATACAGATAACCTCATTCTCAACTGTGGCACGAGGCCAAAATGTACGTTTTTGTATTTAAATCTCAAAGTCTGAACTGCCGCCCATTCACACAGAGGGTCCAGCCTGTGACTGTGATTCTTGTGCCATGTGACAGTGTCAGCGATGGTCTGGGCCTTGGATGTGGAGAATGCAAATGTAGCTGTGAGATATTTTTGGTGCTCAGCCTTAATCCAGATTCTGTCCCTGTGTGCCACAACATCTTCTGAATAATGAATGAGATGAGAATCCAGGCCAAGTGTGCCAGCATCCACTCATCCAGAATCACTAGGAACTACGGATGGGTGTGAGGACGCGAGAACTCAGAAGCAACAGCGATGATCGATCATGAAACACAATAATTGCCTGGCTTTTTGTTGAAACATTTCACACTGATTGCAATTCAGCAAAACGTGCCAAATGTGGGCTCATTTTCAATTTTGTGATCGGTTACAGTGTCGCTTTCACATGACCTTGATGCATCAGAAAGCAATTTGTGTCAACACTATACACTGTGGCTTTCAGTTTGAGGAAGCACAGAGGTGAATCTCTTCTTTTCAAACAGATAGACAGAATGCAGTTGAATGCAACAGTATGCATTTTTACCATAACTTGACATCGCATCATAAAAAAGTGCAGAAGAAAGACGCATCAAGGTTGTATAGTCCAGAGGTTTTGACGTCATGGGGACCCCCAGGAGGCCACAAGAGTGTGCTAGGTGGTCTATGACCTTGTTTGACCAGCTAGAAACCATGCAACACCAGCTACCATCCAAGCCACCTTTAGATGGATTCATCAAATGGTGAATTAAGGGACAGGCTCCAGATTCTCTTCATACTCATTTCATATCTTTGAAAATCTCTTAAAATCAACATAAAATCTAAATTGGCCCAATTTAATTTTCAAAATAAACTTTCATGATTAAATTGTGAATAATTTAATGGTTAATGTTAGAAACCAAGGGCCAGTTGCATAAATACCGTAATACTTTTCAAATCAAATTAGACAAAAAATAATAAAGTCTTTATAAAATAACTTGCTCTGTCTGTAACTTGCCTCCTGTTTGCTTTTGGGAGGCGTGGTGCAGTTGTTGTCCCAGGGTCCCACAGTCCTTTAATCTAGCCCTGACTACTGAAGGTCACTACTGGTATAAAAAATGATCAGAATCATTAGTTACATTTACATATCATGACCAAATAATGCATTTATATGATTTCTCAATCAGAAAAACAGCTCTAATGTAAACACCTCAATCAATCCAACTGAGGAGCAACAAGGCATCTTACGAATGTGTGTACGTTTATTTACATCTTACAAGCTGGTCAGAGGAAGAGAACTAAATATCTGCTAAAAAAGCTCTTCTGACAAATTTATCATATTTTTTAGGCATGTCATCAAAGCAAAAAACTGAATTATGCTCACAGCTGCTCCAGTGAGATTATCACAGTGCTTTCCAAGTTCTTTGGAATACGTGTAATGCACATGTACACAGATATATGAATAGGATTGAAAAGTTTGAGGTACATATAAACATAACTTTCAAAATCTGAAACTGATGGAAATTAGCACATGCCTATTATTCTGTTTCTGTCTCTGTTTCCGTCAAATTGTCTTGTTCTGTCAAATGCTTCACCAACCTTATTTTTTTCAATGTGAAAAAGACCTGAAAGAAAAATTAATCAACTGCCTTATTACAAGCACAACAATGTCTAACTGCTTATGTATTCCACAGGTGATTCCATTTAGAGGGACATTGCAGAGATAACAAAACACCACAGCAGGCTTTTTTTCCAACCTTCAAACACACATGTATTCAAAGAACAGTTTGAAAACAAACAGCCAAAGCGATTGAAACATTGTTGTGTGGAGTGTTCAAACAGAAGCCCTAATAAATGGTGATGCATTAAAGGAGAGGTTGAGGAGGGTCTCTTAAAGCTCAGTGGATTATTGATCAGGAGTCAGAATGTGCTGAAGGATTCTGCAGTCCTCCTGTTCCGGCCTCACTCAAGAGTCCAGAGCACCACGCTCTGTGTTAATGCCTCAAACCTCTGACAGCCCCCTGAACAAACACGGCTCAGTGGGAGAGGATGAAAAGGGGGGAAATGAAGCTGAAGGAGGAAAGAAACGCTGTCAAATTTGTACAAAAAAAGAAAAAAGTGGACTGGAGATTGGATTCCAGACAACAAAGGTAGATTCTCGGTAAAGCGCCCACACTTTTTCTGATAAAAAGTGTCATGCCCATTCAAACTGTGCCCCCTCATGATTTTTGAGCCCAGCATATTCTGAAAGCTTCTGAAATTTGAAATAAATAAATAAACTAGAAAGTAACCCAATTTGGGTGGTTTTGCAACCCACAGATTAAACAAATATGGACAAACCTAGGATGTTTGCTTGTTCATTTAATCCAGCATAATGGGTTGATTTATGCTAGTTTGTTTTTACAGGAATGCTGTCTTATTTTTACCTCATACATGGGTTAATATTTTCAGATGAACCTAAAATACCAGCAAAAAAAATCCTTTAGCATTCTATAAAATAGCCTATACATAACCAGAGCGTTTACACAAAGCATATTTTATACACTTTTTATTAATGTATACAATATTGTATATATTAATAAAAAGTGTATAAAATATGCTGTATGAATTTTATTAATTAAACATTTTGGAAATAAACATTTTAAATTTAAAAAATAACTTTATATAATTCAAGTATAACCCAGTTGATTTTTTTTTATCTTAAAAAAATTGGTTAGACTACTGTGTCAGAAATCACCTATTCATAAACGTTTGATCTGTCAAGTTGCACCTTCCACAGATTATCTATTTTTAATTGAAAATGAAATTTTAACCACTGAACTCAATACTTTTGTTTCCCAGCTGAACACAAAAATAAGTTATTAAAGTATCAAAACTGTGTGTAATGATCATTGGCTGTCAAGATCAGCTGGTTTATTAATATAAATAAATGTAATAATGTTGTTATGTTAATGGCCAACAATAATTTCAACATTAATGTATTTTCTCATGGAAATATGAAAATATTCAAATATTCACTACATTTTTAAAACAATTAATATATTACACTTCCCTCCTCTTTTATACATATTGCCTATATGCCCCTCAAATGTCTGGGGTCATTGGGGTCAAATAGACACAAATAGGATGTCTATCTACAACCCCAAATCAGAAAAGGTTGGGACAGTATGGAAAACGCAAATAAAAAAAGAAAGTAGTGATTTCTAAATTTACTTTGACTTGTATTTCATTGCAGACAATATGAACACAAAATATTTCATGTTTTGTCTGGTCAACTTCATGTCATTTGTAAATATACATCCTTTCCTGTCATTCAGACCTGCATCACATTCCAAAAAAAGTTAGGACAGTAAAGCATTTACCACTTTGTAATGTTGCCATTCCTTTTCACAACACTTAAAAGACGTTTAGGGACTGAAGACACCAAGTGATGAAGTGTTTCAGGTGTAATTTTGTCCCATTCTTCCTGCAGTCTTAAGGTGGGCAACAGTACGGGGTCTTCGTTGTCGCATTTTGCGCTTCAAAATGCGCCACATTCTCTGTTGGAGACAGGTCGGGACTGCAGGCAGGCCAGTCAAGTACCCGTACCCTCTTTCTCCGCAGCCAGGACTTTGTAATGTGTGCAGAATGTGGTTTTGCATTGTCTTGTTGAAATATGCATGGATGTCCCTGGAAAAGATGTCTTCTTGAAGGCAGCATATTGTGCTCCAAAATCTCTATGTACTTTTCAGCATTAATGGTGCCATCACAGAAGTGCAAGTTACCTTTGCCAAGGGCACTGACACAACCCCATACCATGACAGACCCTGGCTTTTGGACTTGTTGCTGGTAACAGTCTGGATGATCCTTTTCTTCTTTGGTCCGGAGCACACGGCGTCCATTCCTCCCAAAAAATACCTGAAATACTGATTCATCTGACCACAGTACACGTTTCCACTGTGTGATGGTCCATCCCAGATGCCTCTGAGCCCAGAGAAGTCGACGGCGCTTCTGGACACTGTTAACATAGGGCTTCCTTTTGGTACAGTACAGTTTTAACTGGCATTTGTGGATGTAACTACATATTGTGGTACTTGACAAAGGTTTGCCAAAGTAGTCCTGAGCCCATGTGGTGATATCGCATATAGATGAATGACGATTCTTGATGCAGTGCCGCCTGAGGGATCGGAGATCACGGTTGTTCAGCTTAGGCTTGCGCCCTTGTCCTTTACGCACTGAAATTCCTCCAGATTCCTTGAATCTTTTAATTATGTTATGCACTGTTGAAGGTGAAATATCCAAATCTCTTCCTATCTTTCTTTGAGGAACATTGTTTTTAAACATTTCAATAATTTTCTCACGTATTTGTTGGCAAACTGGCGATCCTCTGCCCATCTTTGCTCCTAAAGGACTAGACCTTTCTTGGATGCTGCTTTTGTACCAAATCATAATTACAATCACCTGTTGACATCAACTGTTTCAAATCACATCATTATTTAACCAATTTACCTCATTACTAGCCCTAAATTGCTCCTGTCCCAATTTTTTTTGGAATGTGTTGCAGGTCTGAATGACAGGAAAGGATGTATATTTACAAATGACATGAAGTTGACCAGACAAAAAATGAAATATTTTGTGTTCATATTGTCTGCAATGAAATACAAGTCAAAGTAAATTTAGAAATCACTACTTTCTTTTTTTTATTTGCATTTTCCATACTGTCCCAACTTTTTCTGATTTGGGGTTGTAAATAAATGCTGCTATTTTGAACTTTCTTTTCAATGCTGTTTCCATGACAAAATAATAACTGGGCTAAGTTATCATACACATCCACAACTAATTTAATATTTTCAAATATTTCATTCTCATTACTCAGTAATTAATTATACTGGGTGTTAGTTTTTTCTAGAGTATACTCCGTTGGATGGTGCGTTTGATGAATATACTACACAATTTTCTTCTTTCGAAGTGAAACGCATTGACTGCAAATACATTAGTTAGTAACCAAATAATACACGCATTCTTTTTATGAATGCTTCTCTAAATAAAATGATTTAAGAAATACCTGTTTACAATAAGCACTTATTTGTGTGTACACAGGACAAAGTTTGAGGGAGCGCAGAGCCATTATCACTAACTTATATGAGAGAACAAGCCCGCTACAAGCCGAGAGATTCGTGCTGGCAACCTCTCGTATTACAATAATGCACTCTTGACATTTGCCATTAAAATAACGCCAAAAACTGCCACAAATGGACTATGAAAACGAGAATAAAGTCATACAAGCTGCAATCCATTTCTTATTGGTTAAAATGAAAGGAGTGCCCCTTAAAAACACAGGTGCATGATGCCGTGTTTCTGATGTAATGTTTAGAGTGTGAACTGACGCAGTCTGTTCTGTTGCTACTCTTCTCACGTCCACAGAAACAGAGCCTCTGTATGAAAAGCATCTCGCTCATCTCACAGCTGGTCTGTTTACCTGCTCGACACACAAACAGATTAATACTCTCTCTCCCTCTCCCCTATCTTATCTCATAAGCACATGCACACACACACACAGATTAATGCTTTCTGTTTCAATATGTCAGCTACACACAGGCATGCACACTGATATGGCATTCTGTTTAATGTCTCTGGAGTTAAAAAATGAAATGGATGATTCTTAAGGTGCTTAGACACAGTTGTTGGCTCTGCGCTCGTATGTCTGCTGTGGGATCACCTTGTTAAAAATGCCTCATCCAATCTAAACGGTAAAGACAAGTCGAGACTCGGTTGGTGGGATATGACCTCATGACCAGGCCCACACAGAATCCACACAAAATTTGGCTCATTTCAGCATATATTCAGCTAAGAATGACAGCATAGTACCCTCAGCTCATTGGAACACATTTTACCATGGTTAAATCCATTCAGCTCAGATAATGCGAAACAGTCTGCAGGTTCTGTGTGAGCCTGTTTTTGAGCGACGGATTACATAGGGTGTCAGTGATTGATTAGCTGTTGGTGTAACTTGGACAAGCAATGCATTACACAAAATGGCAACAGTTGTTGACTAATGGGTAATGACCTGGGCTACAAACCACAAGGTTGCTGGTTCAATCCCAAATTGGGCTAGATCACAATCAAGATGCTGCTCGGGGTGAAAAGTGTCTTGCAAGTGGCAGAGAAAAATCAATGGTTTAAACGATCCTGGTGTGTGGCCTAAGCCATGTGTGCTGCTGCATCAGGGCTGATGTCATTTGTGGATTAGTCTTGATTCCCACCATTTGTTGTTCCGTCAAAAATCTAAGAGTGAACTAGAATCAGATTAACCACAATGGCAGGGACACGTGAGCGACAGCAGGAAATCCCATAAACCCGTCTCCTCTTCTCACTGTGACCAAATGATACAAACACTGACAACATGATACACACAAAACTATTCACACCAGTTTATTCTCACTGAATGGAAAATACACCAACACCAGCAGGCTGGACACAGGACTAGAAATCTTAAATCTCATTTATTGATGAAATTCAGAATAAGAACTAATAAAACACCTACATCCTACCTGCATCACTGCAGTGTACATTTATGCGTTCGGTACAGAAGGGTCCACAGGGATGCATAGTTTCATTATAAAATATGCATATTATTATTACTAGAAAAATGTAAAAAATTAAATATATGAAATATAAAAATAAATGTCATGCATCTTAACATTTTATGAAAGCCATATAAATGTGCTATTGTTTGATTTGTCTTGTCTTGTATAAAGCATGCTTTTTAACCCTATAAAACTTATCATATTTGAAACAAAATTATCGGCCTCAAAATTATCAACATAATTTAAACCCTGTTGAAAAACCTGTTGTAATCTTCGACATGCCTTCTGTCATCTGAGTTAATACTTTTTTAACAAGTAAAAGGCCTTTTAGCATAATTATAAGAATGTCTAACATCACGTTGTGGTATACTTATCTTTCTGCTTTGATGCTTTATTAATTTTTATAAAGCAAGCATAAGAATAGTATTGTTAGTAATATTTCAAGATGAACATACAGGACTGAAGTAATTTAAGATTACTTGATTATCCAATTATTTGTTCATCTTTCAGTCTTTATTGTATTACAGTGCATTATATGTTTTTTTCTCATCACAAAAACTACAGGGCTTTGATCATAAAATGAAGCGTTTAAATACTGTATTATTAAATGTTACATTTGGGCGATAGAGAGTGACAACTGATGTAGTCTGCTATGCTGTTTATGGATTTAAATTAAAAGCACCAGAATTTCATCTTTCTTTTTGACCACATAAATATAAAAAACTGCATCAACTTGTAGATTTTTACTCAGTTTGAGCCCCTAAATAAAATTCAGGTGGGGTTTTTCTTTCATCTATGGGTATGAGCTCCATATTCTCTTAAATCATTATCTCTATGAGCCATAAAAGCCTAATGTATTAAATATGATACTCAACAAAAAACATATGAAAAATGTTATTTTTAATCATTTATTTTGTCTAAAGGTTCAATAATCTGTTCCACAAAAGGAAATAGACTATTATTTCATAATAATAGGCTTTACATTGGTGAGGACACAGACATAGTAAAGAGTACAATAGAACTCTGTCAATTACATATTCACTTTAAAGATGAACTGAGAGAGACCTCAAAAAAAAAGAAAAAAGAAAAAGCAGCAGCGGCAGAAAGTGATGAGAAGTTCTGAGAGCAGACAAAGAAAAATCACTGTGAGACAGAGACAGGGGAAGACCTGAAAAAAAGACACAATGTTTGATTACAGGAGAAACAAAATGTCAGAGGTCATGTGACAAGACATGATTTGAGTGCTCTAGATCCCACTGAAAAGTCACTGAAATGTCACAGTATGCACTCATACATAATACAGTATTCTTATGATGTTACTGTGATGTGAATCATCTCTTCAGTTCCTCTGGATCGTCAGGAACGGATGCATGTCTATGAGGAAGTGACAAATCAGGTATTTATCAGCGTGAAATTGTGTTGAGATACATTATGTTTGGTGAAGGCACATGTTTGGCTTGCTGGAGAAATATTACATCCCTTTATCTGCATTTGATATAGTGTAATAAAGAGAGTCAGGCAGTTTATGAGACAGCGGTGTCCTGTGAGACAGCTGTGTCCTGGGTATAAAAAATGCTGTGTGCCTTTATCTGTCCTGTCAGTGGAGCTTCTGGTTAAATTCCAGGGAAAATTATGTTTTTCTTTAACTAGACAAATGTTTTCCAGAGCCGGTGCCAGTTTACATTTATAAAGCATAACAATGAGATTCCAGTAGCAAAAAAAACATTGATTTTCTCCAAAGAGTAATAGATTTTTTTTATCAGTAATGTATAAGTCTTTCAAAACAGACCTACCATGAGCTTCTGCAGAAGCCACAAGTCAACGTGATTTCAAAACTGTTTTTACAAGTCAAACTCTCAGTGAATATCTACACTATCAATAAATCCTAAAAACCACACATCAGAAAAATCTGTTATTGTGACTCTCCACCTTCCATGAACTTAAAGGGTTACTCCACCCCAAAATGAAAATTTTGTCATTAATCACTTACCCCCATGCCGTTCCAAACCCGTAAAAGCTTTGTTCATCTTCGGAACACAATTTAATATATTTGGGATGAAAACCGGGAGGCTTGTGACTGTCCCATTGACTGCCAAACAAATAACACTGTCAAGGCCCATAAAAGAATGAAAAGCATCGTCAAAATTCTCCATCTGCCATCAGTGGTTCAATCTGACTGTTATGAAGTTACGAGAAAAACTTTTTTCGGATATTCTCCAAAATGGTGCTACGGTGACGCAGATGAGACTAATTGTTGAATAAAGTCGTTATTTTTGTTTTCTTTGCGTACAAAAATTATTCTCGTAACTTCATAACAGTCAGATTGAACCACTGATGGCAGATGGAGTAATTTGACGATGCTTTTCATTATTTTCTGTGCCTTGACAGTGTTAATTGTTTGGCAGTCAATGGAACAGTCACAAGCCTCCCGGTTTTCATCCAAAATATCTTAAACTGTGTTCCGAAAACAAACGTAATAATGTAAGGTAAGTAATTAATGACAAAATTGTCATTTTGGGGTGGAGTAACCCTTTAAATTACAGAATAATTTGATGTCCGTACACTATCAACCTATTTTTTTATTTGAATATTTCGCAATACACCTAAAATATGGCTTGTTTTTATTCTTAAAATTGTTTTATACTGTAGAATTGTGGTTCTATCATGTGCAATTAGCTGATTAAATCCTATCATTCACAAAGCTTCATGGGATAGTGGTTCATTCCAACAATCATCTCCTGTTCGTAACTATTCTCAGATTTTCTCAGTCCCTGTGGAGATGATTGAGAAAAATGCTTCCAGAACCAAGGCAGCTGAAAAAGTGGGCGGACACTGTTGGCTTGCGCTGTATTGCCTCATATATTGAAATTGCATCACAGAAGTTCCTTGCTTTGATAGGCTGGGGAAAAAGTAATAGGCAGGCACAGTCCCCTAAAGATTGATCTTCCGTTTCCACTTTAAACGGGCCATCCCGCAACACATCAGAGCCTAAATCCCATCAGGCGATGCACACTCAACATTAAATCTGTTGTTTTATGCAGCACACTGTATCTACAGCCTATTGCAATGCTCAGCACCAAGGACCAATCTTTTCTGCACTGCTTTTCAGTGCTGGCACTCCACCACTGCTGAATCTACAGGGCCACGGCAAAAGAAAATAAATAATATTATGCCCAAGTTGTGGGAGTGAATTGAATGTAATGAGATAAACAGACCATGTAGCACAAAATAATGGCAAGAAAACTAATTTACTGCATTGCGTTTCACACCACGATACACATGATTCACAAATAAATGAGCTGGTTCTTTCAGTGAACTGTTCAAGGGATGGTTTCATAACAAATCCTTCACTGAATGTCCTCACTTACTGAACCACAAGTCATGTACAACTTGAAATGAAGCATGAAATTGTTTATGAACTAAAAGTTCATGAAACTTAAAACTAATATCTTTACTTTACTATTGTTCATATGATAACGTGTATTGTGGTCATTACTTTCAACTAAAACCAAATCTATTTAAAACCAGTCATTGAAATTAAAATGAAAAAATTATATGAATAATTAAAACATTATATGAAAACCTTAAACTTAAGAAAACTTAGAAATTAGAAATGTCATCTTGACAACTAACTGAAATAAAAGTTTAAGTGTGAACATTTCTTTAAAAAAAAAAATACAATTGAAATAAAAATAAATTAAAGCTAAACAGAAATATTTAAAAACTAATAAAAAAGACAAAAGCACATCACAAAATGATAAAAAAAACTAAAATTAAAATGAAAAATATTCAAATAAAAGCTAATTCATAACATAACTATGAACCGAACACCTCTACAACTTTAAATGTTACAAAAATAGTTTTGTTTGTTTGTTTTTTTAATTGTTCAAATGTAAGACTTTTTAAGACCTTTTTTAAGACCTACACAAATAAAATTAATACCATATGAGTGGGGTAGGGAAATGTCTATGGTAACATAATAAACTGTAAAATGACTGTAAAGAGCATGATTTAGGCCTACAGTTCAGATAAAGGTTTTCACTAAAACAGAACGTTTTATAAAATGATAAACTTCAAATTCAAGCCTTTAAACCATTTTTTAATTAATTTAAAATTAAAAAATTCTAAATTTAAAACTTTTTAAGAACCCTCAGAAACTCTGCATGTAGTTCATTTTAAGTGCAATGGAGGTAAACCAGTGGCTCCCTTAATATAAAAAAGAACATTCCGTAGAAAATCTGCCCACCACACACATTTTTCCACCCTGTTTCATCACCTCTTCTCCTACTCTTCCAATGTCTTTTCCATGCCTTTCTCTACTTTCCTTTCTCTGATTCCCACAGAATGAAAGTAGGAGTCTGAATTGCCTGTCCACTTGTCTTTCAGTAGAAGGAAATACCTTACAGCTCTTTTCAATCATCCAGCTCTCGTTTCTGTGAAAAGACTCTCTGAAGACAGACAGAAACTACGCATTAAAACAACCTCTCTCCTTTTTCCAGTCGCAGGCTATTCTTAGCACATCACATAAGTGTGTTTATTGGCTGACAGCTGCAAATTAAACGCAGTGTGCTGATATAAGAATTGACGTTCAATTTCACCTGGCAATTACACAAGCATAGCGAGACCCAGTAGCTCCCTGAAACATAACTTATTTGGATCCATTTCTCCGACTAAGGGAGCACAATATGTGGTCCAAAGAAATTAAAGCCTTGAATCAACTTTGCCACACCTAAAGTTTCAAAAACATTGCGTAGGAAATGTGCATGAATGGTTTTATAACTTTAGACGTTCAAGCAGCTCACATCCAACTCATGTCGAATGAACTGCAACGAAATAAACAGAATTCATGCCATGTCTAAAATGATCAATTAAGCTCCCTGAAAAGAACTAAAAGAAGAAATGTTCTTTGTGCATCTGAACAAGAATCATTACATTTCTTTCTATTTACATCCCTAATCACAGCCCGGACCTTTAACTTGCCTACACTAAAAGAATGCTTCACAGAGCAATAAAAAAATCTTTATTTGTCATTGTGAAATGTTCAGGAACATTTCAATAGGTGGTACAGAGCACAGAAGCATATCAATAATGCTATTTTATACAGCTGAATAAAACACAACATAAAAAAGAAAATAATTTTGTGCAATGCACTGTTTGTGATAGGATGATCAAGATAAAGCAAGCATGCATTTTTCATGACTACAGCTCTGTGTGTGCTTTATGGCACACTTATCTTTTAAAGGAAGGTGTGAGGACTGGATTTAATTTAGATCTGATCTTCAAAAACTCTAATTTAATCCTATTTCGTGAGGTGATTAAAGGAAAAAATCATCTAGAAAACAAAAAGAGCGCAGCTGGATCAGTCTTCCCTGCCTTTGGGGGATTGTTATTCAAGCAAGTGAAGATTTTGACAAAGTGCTTGTTATTCTAAAAGGCCAACTGAAGGAAATGTTAAACTCAGCTGGATGAACAATATGTATAAAGATATTCCTGAATGGCACATCATCTTCAAATCAGCAGAGATGTGATCATCAAAGCCCAATTACAGCCCTAATCACACACTTACACAGACAAACACACAAACAAACACAAGACAACATTGCTGCTACAAGGACATGAGAATGTCTGAAACATTACTTAGAGAATCGACCCTATCGTCCTGCGTCTTAACTCTTACTGAATTTATTTCTGAATCTCACTCTCTCTCGAGCTGCTACTCACAAAAAAAGTAAAAACATTTACCCATTATACAAGAAATGTTAGTTTCTTAACAGTATCTCACTTTTTGACATTCAAAACCCCTGCTGCTTACTGCTTTATACCCCCTACTGCTTTAATATCTAGTTCCATTGGCAGCAGTGGAGTAGAACTGCTTCTTTCCCACTTAGACATCTCTCATCTTCACATACACATGGATTTCTATTATTTAGACAATTAAAATACATTTGAGCTGCTATTACTAGTCCTGTTATGTAGTAGTGAAATTGCTGGTTATTGCACATTGTTGTTGTTGATGCTGCAGTAATTAGTAACTGTGATGTGTGTAAAATGTTTACTAATTGTACAGTGATGTACCAGTCTGTAATTAGAGATCGACCGATATATCGATTTACCGATATTTTTCCCGATATTTAAGCATTTTACCATAATTTGATATCGGTTTTGTAATATCGGATTTTCCGATAAACGCCGCCATCTTGTGGGTGTTTTAAGAATTGCATGATCACCATTACAGCGCATCTGAGGGGAGACGAGACAACGGCGTGCACAGGTAAAGTATTACTTGCTTTGCTGTAATTAGTAAATTTTATTTAACATAACAGCCATTAATGCACAAATTAGATGTGATACATATGCTTGATATGTAGTTTATGCAGCTTGGCTCTAAGAAATAGACGAGTCACGTAAGATAATCCGTCAAGTCCTGTCCCAATAAAGACGTAACTTTGCATGAATTAAATAATACAGCCATGAATGAGCGCAAGTTGGAAGTAAAAGCGCTGAATTAAATTCTCTCTCTGTTGTATATTTGCTCATCATTAGTCTCGTGAAGCCATATATTGCTGTTCACTCAGTGGGTTGATGCTCAGGAAATGCTACAGCACGGCCACCGCATGTAACTTTTAAAAATATTCACGATTAAAACACCGTAATTATATAAACATTTACTATATAACCATCAATTCCCTAATAAACGACCTAGTAAACACAACTCCAGTGTTTCCCACACATAGACTTTATCTGGGCGGGCCGCCCAGGTATATTAACGGCCGCCCAAGTATATTTGGTGACGCATTTTTGTTTTTATTACTATTATTATCTTACACTTTTTTTTTTTTATCCGCCCGAGATAATGAAACCATCCGCGATCGATTAACTAGTTGAAAATCTCCCCGCGCCCGACGCGTTTCACACTGCTCGTTCTGTGTGCTCAAGAACTGTAGACACTCCCACAGACAAGCTCTCTCTCTTTATCTGTGGCGGGCTGCAACAATATCCACCGCCCGCTGCCATCAGCTCCCGCATCTCACACACAAGAGCGCGACTTTCAGTATTTAGCAACTTTCAGACCCTTTTGGCGGCTTTTTTCCCACAACAGGTACATACTGACAAACCTAGCGACATTTTTTGAAAAAACCTTAGCTATCGTTCAATTGGAATTTGTCTCCAGTAACGTTACTGCCCCGCGAGTGCGAGATCTGACTCTCCCGGCGCAGTGTCGCCTCTCTCTGCATCTATTCTGTGCAGTGAGCGGCAGTGAAGCAGCGCATTCATTTGGCCGTAACCCAGCAAAATCGTCAGTAAATCATTTACAAAACAGCGTTTCCAAGCACCTGTCGCTTACTGACTGTTTGGACTTTTAAATATGAACATAATTCGTCTGTTAATATGCGCATAGCTTGTTACTCAGACGCAGACAGTGCGCTGAATGAGACAAGACAGTAATACAGCCAAAACCACCGCATATATTCGCTTTTTAGTGTAAGTTAGATGTATATTGATGTTATCAGACGATGTCGCGATTATAAATCAGGATTTAAGGAGTATAGTGAGAGTGATTCCTGGTTAACTCTCATTTCACTGCTGGTTATACAATCTCTGTATAGTCGTGTATGTGACAAATAAAACTTGAAACTTGAAACTTAACATGTAAAATTAATGGTTCCTGTTTACTATTTATACTTGTTTTATGTATGACAACAGAAAGTATAATGTGAACAGCTTTATTGGCATTGTTGTATTAATTACAGTATGTGACATTTAGAACAGATCTTAAGTGCCAAAACTCGTCTGAACGCAAACTTGACGCAATGACGTCATGAATATGCAAATTAACGTGACGTCACCTGCCGCCACAAGTTTTATTTATTTTTTAATTGGTGAGAATTACTTTTATGTGCTTTATTTATTTTACCTGTTTGTTTTTTTTACCTCATCGAAGATTTTATTTTTAAACAAAAACCGTTTAGTAACAGTGCACTTTTTTATTTTTTGTACTCTCAGACCCCTCTATTTATTGGTGTATAAATAAGATTTGTTTTGTTTTCTATGCAAGGAGGGAGTGATTGTTATAAATTAAATGGTTTGTTCAGTTCAGTGGTGTTGTAATCATTGTGTCAAAAACACAAGTATAACAGTAAATAAATATCGGTTATGCATATCGGTTATCGGGCACATAAACAAACAAATTATCGGTATCGGTATCGGTTCTAAAAAAATCAATATCGGTCGATCACTATCTGTAATACTATGTTTTCGCACAGCATAGTTCTAAGAACTAAGAACTCAGTTCTATGAACTAGCCAGCATGGTGGTTCCTGGAGAACCAATTTCTTCCTCGGGCCGTTTTCTTGACTGCATTCGCACCGGCAGCAGAAACTCTGAAGCAGCCGACAGCAACGTCTTTATTCTTGGCATTTACAAACATCAGCAATCGGTGAATGGAGGACACCATGATCTGAGCTGTTTTTATTGCATGTCCTGGGTTTTGTGGTAAGGGAGATGGAATATAAACGCACAACTCAAGCAATTAAAAGAGCACGAAAGTCTGACTAAATCCCCTAAGACAACTTGCAGTGTTACATATCATCAGAATGCTGAACATAACGCTGCAGACAACAGGCAAAAGCTGTTATCGCTGTTTTCCAAGTTTGTGGAGTAAATATTTTTACACGGCTTTTTTTAAATGCTGGGTAGCCGGTGTTTCGTATGCGTTCAATCAGCATATACTTACCAGGCCAATCAGCATATACTTATGTCACTGGTAATTCCTATAGAACTGTTTTAGACCCTACTCTGAAGCAGGAGCTAATTTAGTTCCCCCAAACAGAGTTCCTAGAACTAAATATGTTCCTAGTTCCTGCGGTGTGAACACGGGAAAAGTGGGAAATTCCACCAATAGTTCTAGGAACTATGAAAAGGTTCCTTCTGTGCAAAACCGCCAACTGTCATGTACCAAAACTAAATTATTAGACATGTACCATGGTATTTAGCTACATTGTCCAATAATGTTTCACAATCCTATCCTGACATTTATCTAAGGAACCCCATACATAATACATGGGAGGAAAAAAACAAGATAAAGTGGGCACAAATTAAAAATTTGTTCTCATTACTTTTTAATTTGTTCCCTTGTTTATGGCAAATTGTGGCCACAATGTACCAATTCATTCCACAAATCATGACAATGGTAGAGCGAATTAGTACAGCATGGTCATGATTCACCTTAAACACTGCTACAATTTAACTAAAACGGGGGTTAGAGTGACACAGAACAAGAGAAGAAAGAAGTGAACAAAAAATACACACACACACACACACACTTTTAAAAGTGCTTCAAAGAACAGAACAGGAAGCTGTCGACATTGCAGGTGGCTCCTGAGAGCACTAAAAACTTTAGACCAAAACCGAGCATTGTAAATCCAGACAACAGTTTTACCATAGATAGAAAAGGCACCCCAGAGCTTCCTCCCTGGGCTATTGTCACTGGTCCGTTTTGCTTTGTAAAGCTTATAAGCCTTCAGCAATTATCTGAGAAGATCCGAATAAAACTCCGGTGGCCCTGGCTTGTTTTACAAAAATGTAAAGTCATGGAGGTGGCCGCCAGCTCTTGCCACCCAAGGACTGTGTTAAATACAACTCTTGGCACTCCACGAAAAATCGCACTATAAGAAAACAACACATTTTCCCCAACCATCGACAGCAGTGAGAGCCCCGAGCAGGGTCATTGCAGGATGTAAGTGAAAACTCAATACTCATGGCATCAGCATACTACAAATGAGTCACAGCAGAGAGGAGCACAGGAGGACACAGAGTCAAAATCACAGACAGCGCCACAGGGAAGCACTGTGACTCACCACATCTAAAATACACGATCGAAACCATATAATTACTGAGTGTTGTTGTGGTCAATACACAATCATAGGAAGAATAAAAAAGAGCTCTGCCAACATTACAGAGCGGTGGCTGTCCTCTCTCACGCTGAGGTGTTTCATTGTGATAAAATAATTTTTTTTCAAATGATCTAATTTTGATCCTGTCTACATTTACTTTAAAAGAAAAAAAAAGCTAGTTTAGATTTTAGTGATTTATTTTAATTTATTCAGACAACATAAATAAAACCCCTTTATCAGTTATTGGCCATAACATTAAAATAATTGTCAATAATTATCGATTTTGTTTTTGACTGCACTCCTAAAAATAAAGGTTCTTTATTTGGCATTGATGGTTCAAAGAAGAACCTTTAACATTCATGGAATTTTTCCACTACACTAAAAAGATTCTTTATAGTGATTTGTTTTATTTTTTTATTATGTTTTATGAATACTTTTTATTTTTTTTATTATTATTTTTTTTTTTGTTAACAACTGTTCACTGAAAGGTTCTCTGGGAAATCAAAAATGGTTCTTCTATGGCTATTTGCTGCGAAAACCGCCTTTTGGAACCATTTTTGAGATTGTAGTCACAACTTTTCCAAAATGTTCCCAGCATTTACGCAACCGTTTGCACAGTATCACTTCAATTTCACATGTAAATGAGGATGTCAGAAGAGTCTCAGACTGAAAAATTCTGTCAAACGCTGTCATTCGTGACCAGTCGGATCTAAGAAGTACTGTATATCACACAGCGTGACATAAAAGATAGTTGATGTCACACAGTCTGGCTTGGCTTTCACCCAACAGTCAAATTATTCTCATATTGCCTGTAATTTCATAAAGTCTAGAAGCGACAGGAAACGATGAATGAACCAATTGGGAATCGGAAAAGGCTAGAGTCAAACTCGGGTCACCTGCACATAATCATCACTACACAACATGCCAGAGCATGTGCATGAATCATCAGGCCACATGTCCTACAAACACTCATAAGATATGTCTAACCTTGTTTCATCGCCAAAACGTGATTATGAACAGCAGTAACTAAATATAAATTTTTAGTCTAAAGGCCCGTTCACACCAAGCACGATAACTATAAAGATAACGATAAAGATATAGCTCTAAAAATCGTTCTCAATATTAAAGAATAGCAGAGTCCACACCACAACTATAACGATAAAGACACAGAGAAAGATATCGTTGGAATCACTTCCAGAACGATTTTTTCCAGCTGATGAACGATACAAACATTGACAGTTTTGACACCCAATCAGAATCCATCCTGCTATCGCAAGCTCGAGAATTTTAAGCGGCAGACGCGCGTGCGCTTAGAATAAACAGATGATATTGTTCGCTGGTGTGGAGGCTAATATCATTATCTTTATAGTTATCTTTATAGTTATCGTTCTTGGTGTGAACGGGGCTTAACAATAAAGATTTAGTTCTAAAAATCGTTCTCAATATTAAAGAATAGCAGAGTCCACACCACAACTATAACGATAAAAGCACAGAGAAACGATATCGTTGGAATCATTTTCAGAACGATTTTTGCAGCTGATGAACGATACAAACATAGACAGCCAATCAGAATCCATCCTGCTATAATGAGCTCGAGAATTTAAAGCGGCAGGCGAGTGTGTGCTTAGAATAAACAGACGATATCGTTCTCTGGTGCGGACATTAATATCGTTATCTTTATAGTTATATTTATAGTTATCGTGCTTGGTGTGAACAGGCCTTAAAAATAGAAAAAATACTTTCTTGATAAAGTATTAACTTTTTTCAAAAATATTAGTGTTGATCCAGTGTTTTCAGCGTCTCAGAGGGGTTCAGTTCACAGTAAATGCAGTGAACGCCATCTCTGCATATGTGAGTTTAACATGCATTTGGCAATTCAATGTGCTCGAGTTATGCGAAATTTTTACATCTGCATAATTTCCAACATTTTCGAATACAGCAGTCACTACATTTGTAATGAAAAGTGTTTGTAAATCAGTAGTCACAGAAACATAAAAGGCTTCCCTGCAGTTTTTTGGTGAACATAAAAGCTTGAGGGTGTAACTGAAGATCTTAAGACAATTTTACTACTGCTGTGAAAACAAATAACTAACAAATAACCTATACGGCATACTCATAACACAAAACTAGCACAGATATGAAACATGAAACTGCTGCTGGTTGACATTTTCTTCATTTCTTTTTCTTTTCGATTCCATCCTCTCTACGGGATAGCACACTCAAGCCCATGTTTGAGCAAAAAAAGCACTTATATTACAAAGAAAGTATGTCTTCATCCACTCTTGTGGAATCAGTATGAGTGTTTCTATATTCTTTAGTGCCAGACTAGCATACATTAGCACCTACTGTATTAGCCCACATGCAGAGCAGAAGGAACATGCACACACACACAATACACATAATATCCTGTTCACGGTCAGCTCTGCATGTGAAGAATTTTATCAAGTCATGCCATACCAGACTCACTCCTGCCTTTGATATCTGCTGCCTACACGTGAAGCACTTATCTTTAAAATGGAGGAAATCTTCAAAGTAAAGCGGCTTGCACAGCCATTTGATGTCCTGGCCTCTCAGTGTGTGATAACACATGGCCTGTCGGTGAACAGAGGGTCGTGTCAATACAGCAAGGGCAATACAGTAATATGGGCATGATGTACATTTGACGTGATAATATGTGCATTCTCTCTCTCGCTCTCTGAAGATACATAAAGAGAAGCTTAATTCATTCTGGCTTCACAGTGGTTACAACCAAATGAGTATATACAGTAATACCCAGAGAAAGATGTATGTTAGCATTCCCAAACTGTAGAACATATCCTGTTAAATATACTGTTTTAAAAAAAAATTACTGAAGCTGTGTGGATACCAGAAATTCACAGTAAAATAATATGTTGATAATGCTTCTGATATTACAAGATACTATTTTGCAACTTATTATTATATATTTCATTAAGTGATATAAGGTTAATTTACCAGTGCTAAAATATTTTTTTTACCTTAAAATGTACAGATATCCACCATTAAGTGGTAAAATATAAAGCCACATGAATCAGGGTTCATTGTAAGTGACCTGTACATAAAACATGGCCAAAACTCAGATAATACACAGATCCAAGACACAATGCTAAAATAATGCAATAAACATTTACCAAACAGCAGAATATATGATTCAAATCAATTGAATGTTCACTACCAATAACAAAAATGAGAAGAAAAAAATAAATAAAAGTTAATCATATGTGATGCATCACACAGGGACTTCTAGAAATGTCCTTTTTATGGTTTTCATTGTAAATTATAGACATATACATAATGCAATGGTCATTAATTTACAGTTTTCACCGTAAAGGTAAGGTAACTTAAAGTTAACCAATTAACAGGATTTTACAGTAGCGTTTTCACATTTCTTTCTGTAAAAGTTACTAACATTTTTTCCATGCATCTTAATGGTCATTACTTACATTACTGAAAGTATCTGATCGTCTAAACAATCATTTGAGCTGTAAATGTCATGTGACTTAAATAATCATAAAACACTCATGGGCTGATGGCACCACAAGAACAGGCCCACAGTCCCTCGACTAGCACCTGAACTCAATTTAACCTCGATACATTTTTCAGCAGGGTAACAACATCTTGGCTATTTTCAAAATATTGAATAAATATACAAAAGTACAAAAAACAAGCTAATTTGTGCTAATTTGTGCCCCCCCCCCCCCCCCCCCCCCGTCAAGTTAAAAACTGTGGTTTATCATTACTAGTTACATAAGACTTGTTTTCAACTTTGTGTCTCATTAGCTGTATTTATAGTAAATTACTAAATACTAGGGATGTGCGGGTCTAGTCGACTAGTCGACTAAACGGTACAGCTCCTACTAGTCGACACTGAAAACAATAGTCGACTACACGAGAGAAAAAACGCGATGATTTTATTCAAAGTACCATCATTTTAACGTTACATTTAAAACATTTTAAAGAACAGTTAAAATAAAACTTTTGAAAAAGAATACATATCAAAATATTTAAATATATAAATATTTTTTAAAAGCGTATCTGGGCGGGAACTATAATTTTACCTCACATGCGTTTTCTTCATGTCAGTTGCGGCGAGCTCCACGCGAAAGACCAGCAAGGTGTGGGATTATTTTGAATTAGAAGGAAATGGAAACGTTTTTTGTAAACTGTGTAATGTCAAATTGGCTTACAATAACTTTACTGGAGCTATGCGTAATCAGGGCCGTCCTTTGGGCGGTGCAACTGGTGCGGTCGCACCGGGCCCCGCGCCCCGCGCCCCGCGACGAACGTAAACCGAACCCCCCCCCCCCCTAACGCGATCGCAAATGGACCGAGGGGGGACCCACTACATACCTCGCACCGGGCCCCGCGTCAGCCAGGGACGGCCCTGTGCGTAATCATATTCAATACAGGCATGTATGCGTTAGCTTGGAGGCTAGCCAAAGCCAAATGTCTATCATGTCATACACTACAACCTGCCGCTGCGGTCCGCGATCCTATCCGCGCTGTCTATTCCTCTAAACGAAGACCCACTTCGGTGGTGCTGCGGGATTTCCAGGCTCTTTTCAAAACTGTCTGCTTGCTTGTAGTTATCTCTCTGTGTGCCTGTGACTTCAGTTCCTGCCGAGCGCGGGTTTTTTTTCAAGTGCAGAATCGCCTCTAGTCCCGTCTTTCGCCAGACCATGTTAACATGTTAAATTCACTGAACAAATGCGCACGGTCTGAGTAAGTAAAACGAGCTTTGTTTTGTTTTTAGACAATATAGCCAACATGAAGTAAATTTTTAAAAGCCGTTTTAATGCTATTCCTTGATAAACTTTCCTACTGTTTTTTACTTTTGTTTTAATATGTGGTTTAATATGTTGGCTAACGTTATATGAATATGAAGAATTCTGTCAGTCTATTGATTGATTTTCCATTTCTGCATTGCTCCAACCGATCTGAATAAATAAGCTATGCACTGGTTTATGAAGAGTGTATGCTCTATCTTTTTTTCCTGTTTAACGACCACCTAAAATTAATTGATGAAAACGCAAGGCAAGCATACGGCATAATCGTGACCTATTTTTAGCAGAATTCATTGAGGGATTTGAGAGTGTGATTCAAAGATTAAGTATTTCAACTGTATGCTGTTATATAGACACAAGCAGTTTTTTTTTTCATTTTTGGGGGGTTTCTAGCTTTTAGACTAGTCGACTAGTCGGATACAAAACTTCCGTTTAAACGACAGTCAAATTAGTCGTAGCGCACATCCCTACTAAATACAAATTAATGCTTAATTAATCGTTCCAAATGATTGCTTCATCCTTAATTGAGTTCCTCACTGTTTTTGTATCAGATACTGCCACATATTGCAAAATCATTCTGATACAAAAAATGCCCCTTAAATAGCTTCAATGTAGAGAGCTACTTTTTGTTAGACACCAGCAAGAACACTATAATGCCTGTTTGCTGCAAACACTGATTCATACTGTACATCATCAGTGAAAACAAGAAGAGACAGCACAAAGCAACAGAAAGCAAGCTGGTGCATGGCGCGTGTGTGCAAGTTTGTTTATAATGTGCTTGTGTGCGGTTCGAAGCACTGAGAGCCCACGTGTAGCGACTGAGGGGGGATAAACAGACCTCAACCCCTGAGGAGAACAGCAGCACTCCAACTGAGTATCACACCAGGTATCAACCCTCATCATCTCAGCCTTCAGTGCTGAGAAAAACACATTCTTCACACACAGCTGCGGCCAGCATTTACATCTTCACTCCACTAAACCACTTAAACCACTTTAACCAGTTCGATAATATCCTAGAGTGACAGTTTTCTTGAAATATTTAGAGCAACAACTAGTAGTCAAATTCATTTCTGATGTATAAAAGTAAATGGCTCTGTCTCACAAACCATTTCTTGTTGCCGTAGGCATGCTGCTGACACCGAGGCTGCTTCAATTTGTAGTCAGCAAATAATGCTTCCAAAGATACTTTGAAATGGTTTTGTTTGCGTCTTTTGTGGCCAAAATGCATCGCGAGGAGCTCAGCGAAAAATGTGGACGAAGGATCGAGGGAGATGCTGTTAATAGCTACATAAAAAAGAGTTGTTTTATTCCAGAATCATTAGCAGGCTACATGTAAACAACAGAACGAGACGAGAGCGTCAGCGAGTCTCATGAGGTTCACATGAGGACCAGAACGTGCCTGAGTGGCTGTTAAGAAAGTTGCTGCCTGTGAAGATCAGTGGCTTATGAGATTCTGTTTCAGTTATGATGCAGTTTATGTAGGCGGAGGCCATCAGCGGTTGGTTTTGAGACAGAGCCATTATGTCTTAAACATAATTTCTGGAGAAAACCAGTTCCTAAGGTAGAAACTGTTCCAAATCCTTGTAGCATTTTGGAAGGAGATGCAACGAATCCTAGACATTCAACACATTATCAATCAGCCCATCACATTACATCAAAACAGAATCACAGTTAAGATGAAAACAGCTGCACCAGAGTCAGAGAGTAGCTTAATAGAGTAGTAAAACTCTTCACTCCACAGCTTAGCATCCAGAACTACACCATCAGCAAGAATCAATATCATCATTTCTTTACAAACCTTTGAAACAGCTGAACAACAAGGATAATCTTTAGAGCTAACAACACTGAGCCCATAATGCTTTAGTCCACAACAGCAGAACACATTTTTCCAGGTCTAGCGAGCCTCAAAAAATACCTTATAAGAGAAACACCTTGCAGAAACTCACCGTTTTGAAGTCCTGGTGGCTGCACTCCTGGCCCTGGAAACGGCAGTAGAGCATCATCTCCTTCAGGTCGTGGCCCACTCGTTCAGTGAACTCCCGCATGCTGAAGGGCTTGGGCCGGTAGTTAGTGAAGTTGGATTTCTCTGTGAGAAAGGCCAGCACGTGGGGCTCGGCCAGGTGCGGCTCAGGGATCTGCAGATGCACGTCCAGCAGGGCCAACAGTTCCCCAGCGTGGTAGAGGTCACTCTGCGTGAGACGCGTGAAACGGTAGGCATTCAGATTACAGACGGTGACTGCGGGAAACACTAGGCTGCCAGAAACCACAGCATCCACACTCGTGACGTGGGGGTAGGAGAGGAAGTAAGCCAGCCGTTCGGTGCTCTCCAGGACCAGTAGGAACAGGCTGGCCAGCAAGGCCAAGCTCCAGAGCAGACGGCGTGAAGTGGAGCGGTGAGAGGAGGAGGAAGAGTAGGGGAAGATGAAGCGTAAACCATGCAGGGTGCTTCGATGGGTGAATGACTGCCAAGACGTGGGGCCTCCCAGGCTCCCCATGCCTCCGCTCTCGGTCTCGCGGCTGGCCTCGCTTCCACAGCCCTCCTTCAGGTCCATCACTGACACGCACACACCTGCAGGCAGACACACAGTGATTGTCAGCTTAAGCCCAGGCACCTTCTGGCATCTGATTATGGCTATATTTCACTTCATTAGAGTTTCACAGACACATCAATAATATATCACGGAATACAGTCTTTCTTGAAGCGGCGGGTTTGACACAAACATGAAGAGACACTGTGACACTGTAAGGCTTTATGAAAAAACATAAAACTGATTGTAGACACCAGTGAGAGAGGATTTATATAACATGAACCCTACTGACCAGAGAAGCTGACACAATTTTAGACACAGAAAGAAGAAAGAAAGGAAAGAAGTATGACTGAAAGAAAAAGAAAGAAAGAGAGGAAAGATGGAAGGAAAGAGAGAAAGACAGGATGGAAGGATGGGATGGATGAAAGAGAAGAAGGAAAGATAATGAGAGAGAAAGAAGAAGGCAAGAAGGAAGGCAGGCAGGAAGTAAGGAGAGAAGGAAGGAAGGAGAAAGATGGGATAGAAAAATGGAAAGAAGGAAGGAGAAAGACGGGAGGGAGGAAGGAAGGAAGGAAGGAAGGAAGGAAGATGGGATGTAAGAAAGAAGAAGGAAGGAAAATGAGAGGAAAAATAAGAATAAGAAGGCAAGAAGGAAGGCAGGCAGGAAGTAAGGAGAGAAGGAAGGAAGGATGGAAGGAAGGTGAAAAAGATTGGGTGGAAGGAAGAAAGGAAGCTAACAAGAAAGGAAGGAAGCAAGGAAGGAGAAAGACGGGATAGAAGGAAGGAAGGATAAATATGGGAGGGAAGGAAGGAAGGCAGAGAGGACGAAAAGAAGAAAAAGCAAACAAGAAAGGAAAAAGGAGAAAGATGGGATGAAAGAAAAAAAAGTGGAAGGAAGGAAGCAATGAGAGGAAGAATAAGAAGGATAGGATGAAAGAAGGAAGGAAGGAAGGAAAATGACAATGAAATGAAAATAAAGATGAGGCAGGAAGAAAGGAAAACGAGAGAGAAGAGAGGAAGGTGAAAATGATGGCATGGAAGGAAGGAAGCAAGGAAGGAGAAAGAAAGATCGGAAGAAAGTAGAAAGAACGCAAAGGAAGAAGGTATGAAGAAATTATGAAAATACATAAGAAAATAAAAAATAATTTCAGCAGATATACACTAACACATGCTCAGACAGAGACAAATCAAGGTACACAGACCCCCTGACATCATAGCCAAACTGTCCAATCAGAGAGAGCGACACACATACAGAGAGAAAGACAGGGTCCATTGAACACTAGTAGTCAGAGCTGCTCCTATAAATAAATATCAGGCTGGACCACACATCACACACACACACATCACTGAGTGAAGGAAGAACAGATCTTGCTCCAGTTAAGCAGTGTGAGAGGGTGGCAATGGAGTGGAAGATGCTGTCCAAGGGTTTCCCTCCGTCTGTCTCTCCACCCACTCCATCATTTCAGCCCCTCCAAATGCCAGGATCCTCCTTCTCTACACCATTTCCTCTTTTTACACTAGAAATCTCTCTCTAACTTTCTCTCACTTGTTTAAAAGATGTTAAGACAATGCCCAGAGCAAAAACCATACATTTCTGAAACAAGTTTGGCAATATAGTATTACTACTTAAGAGTCATGCCAATAAAGCTATTTAAACTAAGATGAAAAATGGAAAGCAAACAGTACAGAGCTTAAAAACTATCCCATCCCCCATAAACACATACACACACGGTCACTGGACATCCAAAGGCGATTCTTAGCACCTCACGTAGCCAAACGACAGAACATCCAGCCGTACATTAGTGTGTGTGTGTGTGTGTGTGTGTGTGTGAAAGAGAGAGAGAGAGAGAGAGAGAGAGCAGAGGGAGGCGGGTCAGAGAGGGCTGGAGAAGATGTTGTCGTTGATCCTGAGTCGACGGAGAGTGTAAACGCAGCTTCTCCTAGTCTCGTGCTTCCCGCGCTAGTCCAACCAAACCATCACGCATCCGGTGCTTCGCGCTCCTCGCCGTATCCACGCGAGCGACAACTCAGCCGGTACAGATGTGAGATACCCGCACACTTTCACATGTAAAAAACGCAAACTGAGGTAAAGAGAGAGAGAGAGAGAGAGAGAGAGGCTCGTTCGCTCTTGCTCTTCACGAAACGCTGTGCCGTCTTTCCTCTCTCGCGCTCGCTTTTCTCTCCTCTCCTCCCGCGTGCGTTCATACTCCACTCCTCTCCTCTCCGCTTAGAGCGTGATGGATGGATACAAGAAGCAGATTGTGGGTAAAAGGAGGAACGGGGAGACTGGAAATAATCAAATACGAGAAAGGGGAGAGGAAGGGAACACAGAGAGTGAGAAAAGAGGGGGAGATGACAGATACTGTATTTGGTGCCCGGCGGGCGACTGACTGTCATCACACTGAAAATGTGTAATGGAAACTGTGTGAGGCATCTTTAAGTTTAATGCTTGCGTGTGCACAACATTCAAGGCACAAACACTTGAGGGAGGGGGACTGAGAAAAGCAATATGACTGAAAGAGATAGACAAGAAAAAAGAGAGATATAAAAACAGGGATGGAGAAAGAGAGAGAGAGAGAGATGCTACAAGTGTGTGTTGTAATGCAAGCAGACGGGACAAAAGAGAGAGAGAGAGCACAGAGACTGTGAGATGAAAAATAAGATGACAGCGAGAGCTGAATTTGGAGGAAAGTAAGGATTTGCCAGAAGGGGATAAAAATAAAATTTAAATGGATGAGAGCAGCTGGTGAAAAATGTGATATATAAAAAAATATATGTCATTCCTCCATCTCCGAGCTCCACTGTAGAAGATCATTCTACAATACTTTTCGCATTTATTTCTCCTTCCATCTCTCCTCCTGACAGTCATGTAGTGCGACTTTTCGGAAATGACATTGTCTACGCCACGTTTTTCACGGCTCATCTGGCTGGAGACGCCAGACTGCATTAAGAGAGCAGAGCCTGAGGAACTGTACGGCTATTTGAGCTCTCTTCACCTCTTATAAACCTTCCCACATCAAGCAGACGAGACAGAAAGAAGCTTGTTTTATCTTTCACAACAGACCGTAAATGTCTTTCTCTGTTCCGTTGTTGTTGTTGTTTTTTTTCTTGGTTAGGTGAGGTGGAGAAAATGTTCCTCTCTATTTCATTGCCCTTGACACCCATTTCATTCTCCCTCTCCCTCATCACTCTCTCTCTCGCACACTTTCATTCCCTCATTCCAGTTCCCTGATTTTCTCATCCGTTTCGGCCCTGGGTACGCAGATGTGAGGAACAGAGAAGGGCAACGAGGTAATTTATGAACCTCTGCAAATACATTTACGCAAAATGGGTGTACGGGGCACACACACACAGCTCTGATTCTACGTGAGGAGAGCGTTTGGCACACAGATCAATATGCGATGCTGGATCTTTATACTGGAGCTCTGACAGCCTGTAATGACACGAGCTCAGCTGTTTGGAAGAGTAAAGGGGATATGAGACACACAGTCATGACCTGACAGAAAAATACATACTGCCTGAAGCATCATGTCCATTCACCCAAATGGATATTAAATAACTTTCAAAAACAAATTATGGTCTCTTCAAAATAAAAAAAATCCTACCAACCCAAAAATGTTTTCACCTAAAATGTTTTTTATTATTTTATTTTTTTTACCTAAAATATGCATGTTAATTTATGTTTTTTTATTTTTTTTTATTTTTATTTTTTTTTTGGGGGGGGGGGATTCATTAAAAACAGTAATATTGTGAACGTAAAATACATTTAACATACATAAATTACAACTCTTGTATTTTAATATAACTTAAAATGTAATATACACCTGTAATGGCAAAGATTAATTTTATAGCAGGCATTCCTCCAGTCTTCAGATTCACATGATCCTTCAGAAATCTTTCTGTTCTGCCTAATATTTATTATGACCCTGAACTAGCACTGGTGCCCCTTAAAAGAAAGAAAAAAAAAAACAATGACACCCATACCCATTGCCATATTGAAATAACTTCTTTCTGTGAACGGATGTGACTTCTTATCACAGAATGAGAGATTTTATTATTTTAATAGTATTCTATACCATGATAAAGGCCATGTTGATTAGAATTGCATTCTAAATATCCTAATCAATATACCCGAGATGGCTTGAACACAGATAAACCATACACTGTCGCAATCGTGTGTTAATTCTCCTCATATTTAATCAAAACGTCTCTAACTGCATTTTATTTAGCTACAGATAGCCGATGATGTGTTTGTCCATATAAGGGATTTCCTGGAGCATCATAAGTTATTACTCATGTGAGTCTCATCTGTGGACTTTCTGCACAAACGTGCCCTCCAGCGTAGAGTATGAATGAAACATAAATTACATATGAGAGTTTAGCGCTCCATAAAGCTCGCACCGCCCCATTTAGGGTAAACATAGAAAGAAATACTCCTCTCTAAAGACATTTAATGTAAAAATATGAAGTTTACACCTTTAGACTAAAAGCTCAGAGGGGTATAAATACAATAGAAAGGCATCAGCAGTTAACAGTCATAACATTAATGGAACATTACCCGATTCAGTGCTAGCAAAATAATACAACTTACTATCTGTACAGTGGCAAAATCTGCAAGATGATAAAGACAGAGGAGGATGAACAGTTTGTGGTATTGCCCCTTTTACGCTCACTATTGATCGATAACTGCAGTGACGAGTCAACGAGTCATTTTCTCTGAATCTAAAAAATTCCCACATTGGCAAGCTAACTTTTTTGAAGTGCAGGTAGACTGTCTCGTCTTTCATATCTGACAACATGCTTTCACGCTGCATTAGTAACTGTGTGCGCTTCTGTTTTATGACGGGAAGAAATAGCATTAAGGTGCAATACCGCCACCTACATTGGGATGTCAACTTACTGTTGCTGAATTTTTTATTTCAGTGTTATACGTATTCATTTTCAAATATCACAGTTATTGGCAATACCACAATATTGCAATATCCCTATTTAACAACATAAGGATATTTCAGTTTTTAAATATCACAATTATCGTTGTAATAATTTAATCCCTTTTACATTGTTTAATTTAGCTCTTTGGTTTAAGCTTTATTTTAGCTTTAGGGAATCTTACGATTTCATATCGATACGATCAATTGACATTAATCAACACGTCCAACTTATACCTTATTTAACAATCGTCCAGCGAGTTGTTAGATTTCAGTATATCTGATAAATTCTGTTTATTCTCGTGGCCACGATATAATAATACAGAATTATTTAAATAACCTTATGACAGTTATGAGCATATAGGTAACGTTATCTGAGCGAAGTTTGATTTGAATATTTCACGACAGAACACAGAACACTTCTCTATAAATCAAACAAGAGTTTATTTGCTATCTTACTACAATACATAAACTAAGCTAAACAACATAAAACAAAATACATACATACACACACGCACAAGCAATTAATTTAATTGAGAATGATTACAATCTAGCACTGTTCTGCAATTTCTACACGATTTTACCGTGTCGATCATCAAGAGGAGAACTATTATCCTTACTTTAGAGATAGATACGACCAGTTCAGCAGAATAAAGATTTTGTTTGATTACTTGCTTTTAAGTTGAAATGACGCTGATTTTGTTTCCTGGCTGGAAACCCCGCGTGTCGTGGCGTGACGTCACTCTTGGGGATGCCCCTCTGTTGGTTTTACTGGTTGCTCGGTGTTGTTTGATGCTTGAAGGAAGTCTGTTTCGATTTCTTATGGCTTTAGATGTTGAAGTTCCTTTCGCGTAGCTTCAGACTTTCTTCAGAGATTTAACTAGATGTTGGCTCAGTGTTCAAACTCGGCCAGGTGTTAAAGGCTGCGAGCTTTTGTTGGCGTAGCTCCAAGTTTCAAAGAAGCGCGCGATTTCCAAGCAGAGCAGAGAGAGAGCGGGGAGTGGGGTCCGCTTTTTGGATGGACTGACATCTGGGCGTCCCCCAGCGCTCTTCCAATGAAAGGGTTCCTGTAGACGGAGCTCCGCCTACACAAGGCTTCTTCCGGTGCATACATTATCTGCCCATTTATGTTGTCACATGAAGAAAATATCTTTTAACACGTTCTAATCACACTTTATTAAACTAAGAGTTAACTTTCGTTTACACCAACTTGTTGCCAACGAAATCAGCTTTCATTCAAACTCAAACACCACGTATTTGGCATATACATATAATAACTTTATCTACTCCGTGGTTAAGGCAAAGATTAAACTATCTTAAATTCTGAATAATACCACCACGCATATGAATTAAACACAGGACAAAGTTATGTCACAGATTTCGAAGATATCATTGATTACAATGACACAGAAAGCTTCATTTCATTTCATAAAATACAACCAGCAATATATATATATATTTATTGTCTGTATCTATAATATATATATCTTGCTTCTAATAGCAGCAACGATTATTTTTAATTGTCTTTTTGGAACACTTTATAAAAGTTTGAGTCTTTGTTCTGTTAACGAAATGAAAGGCACATATCCTTGCAATGTCCTGGGAGGACGGGAGGTCATAAAGTCACTTTGGGGGCTGTATCTGTAAAACCTCAACACTCGGACGTTTCCATAAAACAGTCTTTGTTCTTGATACCATCATTGAGTTACTGCTTTAACAATCAGGGGATCCGTGACATTTGTTGTTGGACCATAAACAGATGTTTCGTCCTGTTTCGGTCGAGTTATGGTTAAGTGATAAGAACCAAGTGAAGTCCTGTTTTAACCACATTCAAGATGCTCTCCTCCAATTCCTCCTTGTTTTAACAAAGTCTCTTCAGATAACAAGGTTTTATGGCAGGAAATCTGAATTCAGGAATGTGCTCGCCATTATGTTCAGATGTGTGTGCGTTCTACCTTCCCCAAGGTCTTACATCATCAATATGGTATGTAAGGTGTGGTTTGAGGCCCTTGTTCAATTCTGTTCTGCTCCATCTAGCTGTTTTTACACAGCAGTTCCTGTGTGAACAGCCCCTTAAAATGCGAAGGAGGCACAGTTATGCCGTGTTATGTGTTGATGATCAGCAACAGAAAACAAGACATGCTGAGTGTGGCCAGCCGTGGATAGTTGTAATTCACTGACAGCCAATCAGATTGCAGCATTTCAGCAGCTTGCCAAAGAGCGGAAATGATGTCACAGCCAATCAGTTTTTTTCATGCATTTATTTTTTTTTTATTTACCATTAATGGTCTAAACCATTATTTCACACAGCTTTGTGCTTTTTATGAAACAAAATTATAAAATGTAACAATGCATTACAGTGTTTTACATTTTTTGCCTTTTTGGATTACAAAGCAGTGTTATGAATAAATTATTAATATTAAAATAATAGTAGTATAACATTCTATGGTTATATTAAAAACATGAATGGTTATATTGAATGGCTTTTGAAATGTAAATAAGAGGCATTTACATTGAACTCAAACTTAGTAATATTCAAGTATTGAATGAAAATAGATTGAGTGATGTCACACTTAAGTTAAAAGATCACTTAAGTGTTTCCAAAACCATAGAAACTGCAAAATATAAGTCCTATGAAGTAGAACATAGCACTCATGAAGCAATTTGTCATTTTCAGTTGTTTTTATTAAATGTTTTAAGCACTTTTTAAGATTAATACTGTAAATGTCGATCCAAAATAATAAAGTAGAAATAAAAATAGAATTCTGACAATATATGCAGAGTTCATTTGCAAAGACAGATAACTCCTTTTTAACAATTTTCAAAAATCATGTTTTTCAATTTTCAAAAAACAATTTATTTTAGCTACATTTTAATAAACAAATTTAGTTGAAAGTTAGTCAACTAAATTTGTTTATTTAAATGTAGCTAAAATAAATAGATTGCAACCACCTTAATTGTTTTTAGAATTTTTTTTTTTTTTCAGTGTATTTCTGTTTTATTAATATTTTTGGGCAAAATTTTAATTTTAAATTTTGTATTAATTCTTGTCTTTTTTATGTCAGCACATCAAAGACATACATTCACAATTCAGCAGGGGGAAATAAATAAATACAGGATTTTTTTATAAACTTGCCACTTTCAAACAGGCAAGATGGGAGTAAGGCCTTCTAATCAATGCTGAAGTGTTGGGTGATCGATCCTTCAAGTGTCTCCAACAATCAACGGCTTTTCAAACTGACAGAAGACCCGATACTGATTAAATCTGGCTTCTGTTCAAGTGTCAGTTAATTACTCGAGGCAAATTACTAAGAACTAAAGAAAAGGGATGGAACAGTAGTAACGTCTTTATGGACTGCAGCTAAAGACCTTGTGGAGGCACATTAGCCTCAGTAATGACTCAGTAAACACGCTTCAATCCGAGTCTAATCATTAGTGCGCATGTCGCCCCCTAGTGACTGACACACATCCTACAGCACACATTAATACTTATGTCTCTCTAGAAGAGATTATTGGGGTGATTCATCTGACAGAAGATAGACAAGCCAAGAGAGCTGAGGATAAATGAACAAATTTCAAATTTTATAAAAGAAATTAAATAAGTCGAAGTAATATGCCTATTTATCCCTTTAGTATAGAAATTAACATGGGGAAAGAGTCCAAATGAAAGGGGACATATTAGAAACGATGGCTGTAATTTTACATCCGCTGATAATCCCTGTCCTCCATCGCTTATATATGCCATTCACAGCTCGTCTCGCACCAATATCTCTGTGGAGGCACCGATATTGCTGACAGCTGCTGGGCTTCCAGACTGTTAATGACTTAATGAAGCGAATAAGGCAAGGTCCCTGTGCCCCCTCGAGCTGCAGTAATGAGCAAAGTTTAAACATGGATTACTCCTCCTCTGGGCCCTGGATAAAACTCACATTCATTCTCCAAGTAACAAGAGACTGATCTGTGACATGTTGACAGATTAGATCAGATACAGTCTTTGTTCTGAGCTCAATACAAAAGCAGTGTCAAACTCAAGAACAGGTTTATTAATGGATGAAAATGCCTGTGAGAATTTCAAAGTTTCAAAAACGGTTAAAGTTGCCTTTAGCTATTTAAAGATGACATCGCTTTTGATAAAACGTGCAAAGCTTCTGGAGGCAGATTAACTAAATAGTAAATCATAGTCAGGTAAAGTAAATCTGCACCTGCTAAATCACATATTAATGAAGATGGTGAGATATTGATCCATTGCAACTGTACTAAGTTTGCTTAAGAAAAAATAAATATGGTAAGATAGGGGAAGTTGCCCCCTTTAAGAACAATTTGCATTTATTTTAAAGTTGTAAGATATTCAGAAATGTATCTGGTGATACAGCAACCAATGTGTTATAGAATCACTCGCTCATTTAGTAATTGTATTTTGACAGTTTGTTTGAATAATCCTAGTAAAGGAGAAGGTAAATTTATTCATGACCTATATACAGGCATATGAATATTTACATATTTAATTACACATATTGTAATTGAAAATGTTATAATTAGAGATCGACCGATATATCGTTTTCCCGATATTTTTCCCGATATTTAAGCATTTTTCCATAATCGGATATCGGTTTTGTAATATCGGATTTTCCGATAAACGCCGCCATCTTGTGGGCGTTTTAAGAATTGCACGCATGAGCGCCATTACAGCGCATCTGAGGGGAGACGAGACAACGGCGTGCACAGGTAAAGTATTACTTGCTTTGCTGTAATTAGTACATTTTATTTAACATAACAGCCATTAATGCACAAATTAGATGTGATACATATGCTTGATGTAGTTTATGCAGCTTGGCTCTAAGAAATAGACGAGTCACGTAAGATAATCCGTCAAGTCCTGTCCCAATAAAGACGTAACTTTGCATGAATTAAATAATACAGCCATGAATGAGCGCAAGTTGGAAGTAAAAGCGCTGAATTAAATTCTCTCTCTGTTGTATATTTGCTCATCATTAGTCTCGTGAAGCCGCTTCATATTGCTGTTCACTCAGTGGGTTGATGCTCAGGAAATGCTACAGCCACCGCATGTAACTTTTAAAAATATTCACGATTAAAACACCGTAATTATAGAAACATTTACTATATAACCATCAATTCCCTAATAAACGACCTACTAAACACAACTCCAGTGTTTCCCACACATAGACTTTACCTGGGCGGGCCGCCCAGGTATATTAACGGCCGCCCAAGTATATTTGGTGACACATTTTTGTTTTTATTACTATTATTATCTTACACTTTTATTTAATTTTTTTTATCCGCCCGAGATAATGAAACCATCCGCGATCGATTAACTAGAGGAATCTCCCCTCGCCCGACGCTTTTCGCTCTGCTCGTTCTGTGTGCTCAAGACCTGTCCACACTCCCTCAGACAAGCTCTCTCTCTTTATCTGTGGCGGGCTGCAACAATATCCACCGCCCGCTGCCATCAGCTCCCGCCTCTCACACACAAGAGCGCGACTTTCAGTATTTAGCAACTTTCAGACCCTTTTGGCGGCTTTTTTCCCACAACAAGTACATACTGACAAACCTAGCGACTTTTTTTGAAAAAACCTTAGCTATCGTTCAGTTGGAATTTGTCTCCAGTAACGTTACTGCCCCGCGAGTGCGAGATCTGACTCTCCCGGCGCAGTGTCGCCTCTCTCGGCGTCTGTTCTGTGTAGTGAGCGGCAGTGAAGCAGCGCATTCATTTGGACGTAACGCAGCAAAATCGTCAGTAAATAATTTACAAAACAGCGTTTCCAAGCACCTGTCGCTTACTGACTGTTTGGACTTTTAAATATGAACATAATTCGTCTGTTAATATGGGCATAGCTTGTTACTCAGACGCAGACAGTGCGCTGAATGAGATAAGACAGTAATACAGCCAAAACCACCGCATATAGTCGCTTTTTAGTGTAAGTTAGATGTATATTGATTTTATCAGACGATGTTGCGATTATAAATCAGGATTTAAGGAGTATAGTGAGAGTGATTCCTGGTTAACATGTACAATTAATGGTTCCTGTTTACTATTTATACTTGTTTTATGTATGACAACAGAAAGTATAATGTGAACAGCTTTATTGGCATTGTTGTATTAATTACAGTATGTGACATTTAGAACAGATCTTAAGTGCCAAAACTCGTCTGAACGCAAACTTGACACAATGACATGCAAATTAACATGATGTCACCTGCCGCCACAAGTATTATTTATTTTTTAATTGGTGAGAATTACTTTTATGTGCTTTATTTATTTTACCTGTTTGTTTGTTTTTTACCTCATCGAAGATTTTATTTTTAAACAAAAACCGTTTAGTAACAGTGCACTTTTTTATTTTTTGTACTCTCAGACCCCACTATTTATTGGTGTATAAATAAGATTTGTTTTGTTTTCTATGCAAGGAGGGAGTGATTGTTACAAATAAAATGGTTTGTTCAGTTCAGTGGTGTTGTAATCATTGTGTCAAAAACACAAGTATAACAGTAAATAAATATCGGTTCTGCATATCGGTTATCGGGCACATAAACAAACAAATTATCGGTATCGGTATCGGTTCTAAAAAATCAATATCGGTCGATCACTAGTTATAATAGCAATACAATGAATGCAAATTGAATGATTTTACTCAAATAGCCTATAGGTTTTAATTAAGAAAAGGCTAAGATGTCTAAAATGTACATCTAACATGTAATTATTGAGTTATAACCCCATGAATTATAAGTATTACAATTAAAAATAACAACATGCCACGTGGACCTTCTGCGCTAATTCTGGAGGAGTCATCTCACCCCAAGGGTCTAACATTATCTTTTTACTTTGAAATAAAAATTAAGTTTTACTCCACAAATCCAAACATGTGCACCAATCCCTCATGAACAGATCAATTAACCTCGAAACGTTTTAGGCTGACTAAATCTCACAAATGTTAATATTCAAATAAAATGCATACACACACACTATATATATATATATCTTCAGCCATCCACCTCTGGATGGCTGAAGAAAAACAAAATGAAGACTTTGGAGTGGCCTAGTCAAAGTCCTGACCTGAATCCTATTGAGATGCTGTGGCATGACCTTAAAAAAGCGGTTCATGCTCGAAAACCCTCCAATGTGGCTGAATTACAACAATTCTGCCAAGATGAGTGGGCCAAAATTCCTCCACAGCGCTGTAACAGACTCATTGCAAGTTATCGCAAATGCTTGATGGCAGTTGTTGCTGCTAAGGGTGGCCCAACCAGTTATTAGGTTTAGGGGGCAAGCACTTTTCCACACAGGGCCATGTGGGTTTGGATTTTGTTTTCCCTTCATAATAAAAAACTTCATTTAAAAACTGCATGTTGTGCTTACTTGTGTTATCTTTGATTAATATTTAAATTTGTTTGATGATCTGAAACATTAAAATGTGGCAAACATATAAAAAATCAGGAAGGGGGCCAACACTTTTTCACACCACTGTGTATATATATATATATATATATATATATATATATATATATATATATATATATATATATATATGGAAAGTATTCAGACCCCCTTACATTTTTCACTTTGTTATATTGCAGCCATTTGCTAAAATCATTTAAGTTAATTTTTTTCCTCATTAATGTACACACAGCACCCCATATTGACAGAAAAACACAGAATTGTTGACATTTTTGCAGATTTATTAAAAAAGAAAAACTGAAATATCACATGGTCCTAAGTATTCAGACCCTTTGCTGTGACACTCATATATTTAACTCAGGTGCTGTCCATTTCTTCTGATCATCCTTGAGATGGTTCTACACCTTCATTTGAGTCCAGCTGTGTTTGATTATACTGATTGGACTTGATTAGGAAAGCCACACACCTGTCTATATAAGACCTTACAGCTCACAGTGCATGTCAGAGCAAATGAGAATCATGAGGTCAAAGGAACTGCCTGAAGAGCTCAGAGACAGAATTGTGGCAAGGCACAGATCTGGCCAAGGTTACAAAAAAAATTCTGCTGCACTTAAGGTTCCTAAGCACAGTGGCCTCCATAATCCTTAAATGGAAGACGTTTGGGACGACCAGAACCCTTCCTAGAGCTGGCCGTCCGGCCAAACTGAGCTATCGGGGGAGAAGAGCCTTGGTGAGAGAGGTAAAGAAGAACCCAAAGATCACTGTGGCTGAGCTCCAGAGATGCATTCGGGAGATGGGAGAAAGTTGTAGAAAGTCAACCATCACTGCAGCCCTCCACCAGTCGGGGCTTTATGGCAGAGTGGCCCGACGGAAGCCTCTCCTCAGTGCAAGACACATGAAAGCCTGCATGGAGTTTGCTAAAAAACACCTGAAGGATTCTCTGGTCTGATGAGACCAAGATAGAACTTTTTGGCCTTAATTCTAAGCGGTATGTGTGGAGAAAACCAGGCACTGCTCATCACCTGTCCAATACAGTCCCAACAGTGAAGCATGGTGGTGGCAGCATCATGCTGTGGGGGTGTTTTTCAGCTGCAGGGACAGGACGACTGGTTGCAATCGAGGGAAAGATGAATGCGGCCAAGTACAGGGATATCCTGGATGAAAACCTTCTCCAGAGTGCTCAGGACCTCAGACTGGGCCGAAGGTTTACCTTCCAACAAGACAATGACCCTAAGCACACAGCTAAAATAACGAAGGAGTGGCTTCACAACAACTCCGTGACTGTTCTTGAATGGCCCAGCCAGAGCCCTGACTTAAACCCAATTAGGGCTTTTCACACTGCGCTTAACCCCGGGTTATCGTCGTGCTAAACACCGCTTTTAACCCCGGGTAAAGACACGTTTCACACCTGTAATTTGAAAGCGGTGTTAGCACCGCATTTTACCCGGGGGTATGAAACCCTGCTCCGGAGCAGGGTTAGCACCGCATTTGTGGTGTTAACTCCGCATTGCGGTGCTAAGTTTGTTCAGTGTGAAACTGAGCAGTGTTTGCTTGTTGCAACAGACAGCCAATCAGAAATGAGCAGCGAAACGCGCGTAGTGTAAACTGCAGCCGGTGAGAAGAAATATCAAAAGATGGAAAGCGAGTGAATAGGAGACGGTATTATTCTTATGCTACTGTACAAGTAAACACTAACGTTAGTCTCTCCACACTTAAAAGAAATTCAAAGAAATATTCACATACTTTGCTCCTTATTTTCTTTCTTTTGTACTTTGTTTTCTTGGCTTTATGCGTCTCATGAGGCCGTTCACGTGATGTCGCGCCTAAAACGCTAAGCGCGGCGTTTTCTCCTTCTTTCCAAAGCGCTCTGTAGCTTGCGCTCCCATGGCGTCTGCCGTTGCTAAGCAACCATGACCTGCGCTCTTCATGAAGACGCAGAAGTTTCAGCAAAGGATAAAAGGATTTCCAGCACTAAATCGCTTGCAGTAGCTCTGCTACTAAATTTATTTAAAAATGGCTATCCCTGCCTGTACAGCTATGATCAGCTGTTCCTCAATCTTTGCTGATCTAAAGACAAAAGAGGCGACATTGTTTTTAATAACTGGCAAGACGCGGGAGAAGCCGTGTTAACAGATTGCCTGCTGTTCGTCCAATCAGTGACAGTGACACCGCAAATATGCAAATAAGAACGTTAACCCGGGGTTTAGGAATGTACAGTGTGAAACGTCTGTTAATGAATACCCAGGGTTAACAGTTAATCCCAGGTATAGTATGAGCAGTGTGAAACGTGATTACAGCTAACCCAGGATTCCTTTATCCGGGGTTTAGGATGACCCAGGGTTAACAATTTCAAGTGTGAAAAGCCCTATTGAGCATCTCTGGAGAGACCTAAAAATGGCTGTCCACTAACATTTACCATCCAACCTGACAGAACTGGAGAGGATCTGCAAGGAGGAATGACAGAGGATCCCCAAATAAACTTGTTGCATCTTTCCCAAAAAGACTCATGGCTGTATTAAATCAAAAAGGTGCTTCTACTAAATACTGAGCAAAGGGTCTGAATACTTAGGACCATGTGATATTTCAGTTTTTCTTTTTTAATAAATCTGCAAAAATGTCAACAATTCTGTGTTTTTCTGTCAATATGGGGTGCTGTATGTACATTAATGAGGAAAAAAATGAACTTAAATGATTTTAGCAAATGGCTGCAATATAACAAAGAGTGAAAAATTTAAGGGGGTCTGAATACTTTCCGTACCCACTGTATATATACACAGGTGCTGGTCATATAATTAGAATATCATCAAAAAGTTTATTTCACAAAAATGATTTATTTCACTAATTCCATTCAAAAAGTGAAACTTGTATAACTGACAACTAATGAAAACCCCAAATTCAGTATCTCAGAAAATTTGAATATTACTTAAGACCAATACAAAGAAAGGATTTTTAGAAATCTTGGCCAACTGAAAAGTATGAACATGAAAAGTATGAGCATGTACAGCACTCAATACTTAGTTGGGGCTCCTTTTGCCTGAATTACTGCAGCAATGCGGCGTGGCATGGAGTCGATCAGTCTGTGGCACTGCTCAGGTGTTATGAGAGCCCAGGTTGCTCTGATAGTGGCCTTCAGCTCTTCTGCATTGTTGGGTCTGGCATATCGCATCTTCCTCTTCACAATACCCCATAGATTTTCTATGGGGTTAATGTCAGGCGAGTTTGCTGGCCAATTAAGAACAGGGATACCATGGTCCTTAAACCAGGTACTGTAGCTTTGGCACTGTGTGCAGGTGCCAAGTCCTGTTGGAAAATGAAATCTGCATCTCCATAAAGTTGGTCAGCAGCAGGAAGCATGAAGTGCTCTAAAACTTCCTGGTATACGGCTGTGTTGACCTTGGACCTCAGAAAACACAGTGGACCAACACCAGCAGATGACATGGCACCCCAAACCATCACTGACTGTGGAAACTTTACACTGGACCTCAAGCAACGTGGATTCTGTGCCTCTCCTCTCTTCCTCCAGACTCTGGGACCCTGATTTCCAAAGGAAATGCAAAATTTACTTTCATCAGAGAACATAACTTTGGACCACTCAGCAGCAGTCCAGTCCTTTTTGTCTTTAGCCCAGGCGAGACGCTTCTGACGCTGTCTGTTGTTCAAGAGTGGCTTGACACAAGGAATGCGACAGCTGAAACCCATGTCTTGCATACGTCTGTGCGTAGTGGTTCTTGAAGCACTGACTCCAGCTGCAGACCACTCTTTGTGAATCTCCCCCAGATTTTTGAATGGGTTTTGTTTCACAATCCTCTCCAGGGTGCGGTTATCCCTATTGCTTGTACACTTTTTTCTACCACATCTTTTCCTTCCCTTCGCCTCTCTATTAATGTGCTTGGACACAGAGCTCTGTGAACAGCCAGCCTCTTTTGCAATGACATTTTGTGTCTTGCCCTCCTTGTGCAAGGTGTCAATGGTCGTCTTTTGGACAACTGTCAAGTCAGCAGTCTTCCCCATGATTGTGTAGCCTACAGAACTAGACTGAGAGACCATTTAAAGGCCTTTGCAGGTGTTTTGAGTTAATTAGCTGATTAGAGTGTGGCACCAGGTGTCTTCAATATTGAACCTTTTCACAATATTCTAATTTTCTGAGATACTGAATTTGGGGTTTTCATTAGTTGTCACTTATAATCATCAAAATTAAAAGAAATAAACACTTGAAATATATCAGTCTGTGTGGAATGAATGTATACATTATACAAGTTTCACTTTTTGAATGGAATTAGTGAAATAAATCAACTTTTTGATGATATTCTAATTATATGACCAGCACCTGTATATATACACTGCCCTCCAAAAGTTTGGAAACAGCCCTGGCAAAGTGTGGTTTTGGACGATATCAGCATAAATCCTTATAATTTTTTGGTGCAAATACTGTACATTAAAGTAACTTGACATTATCATTGAAGACCAGCAATAATAATTTTCATTTTGATTACATAATAATGGCAATATATACATGTCAAAGTCAGACATGCCCCTTTGCCAGCTGTGATGCCTGGTTACTGGTTTAAACTTGGCCCAGGTTTTTAAAAGAGTTTTGGGTCAGCACACCTTAATAGCTTCAACAATTTTTTTTTTTTTTTAAAAATCACAAAAATCTAATCTTTCATTGAAATAAAACAATTGAAAATGGAGGAAAATCTCATTATGAAATGAATGTTTCTCTCAAATACACATTGGACAATTATTGGCACCCCTAGAAATTGTTATGAGTAAAATATCTCTGAAGTATATATATTCCCATTCATATTTACAATGTTGAGAACTCCAGGGTGATTATGAACATGAAATTATCCAGCCATGGCTTCCTGTTTCACATAAATATAAATAGGAGGGAAAACAAAGTCCAAATTCCCTTAATCATCCATCACAAAGAGAAAAAACAAAGAATATATTTCTGATGTGCAGCAAAAGATAATTGAGCTTCACAAATTAGTGAAGTGGCTTTAAGAAAAGAGCTAGAGCAGTGAAAATTCCCATTTTCACCATCAGGGCAATAATTAATTAGTTCCAATCAACAGAAAATATTATGAATCTGCCTGGAAGAAGACGTGTCTATATCATTCTAATGCACGGTGAGGAGGAGAGTTTGAGTGGCTAAAGACTCTCCAAGGATCACAGCTGAAGAATTGTAGAGAAAGGTTGAGTCTCGGGGTCAGAAAACCTTAAAAAAAATTGTCAAACAGCCCCTACATCACAACATGTTGTTTGGGAGGGTTTCAAGAAAAAATTTTCCTCGCTCATCCAAAAACAAACTCCAGCCTATTCAGTTGTCAGACACGACTGGAACTTCAAATGGGACTGTCTTCTATGGTCAGATGAAACAAAAAATGAGCTTTTTAGCAGCAAACACTCAAGATGGGTTTGGTAAACACAGGGATAAAAAAGTACTCCATGTGTACAATGAAATATACTGCTGTATTTTTGATGTTGTGGGCCTATATTTCTGCTGGAGGTCCTGAACATCTTGTTTAGACACATGGCATCATGGATTCTATCAAATACCAACAGATAAAAAAAATCAGTAAGTGACTGACTCTGTTAGAAATCTTATAATGGGCCATGTTTGGATCTTCCAACCGGACAATAATCCAAACACAAACCTCAAAAACAACACAAAAAATGGGTATCTGGGCACAAAACCAAGCTTCTGCTGGCCAATCCAGTCCTCTGACCTGAACCCTTTAGAAAATGAGTGAGGTGAAATGAAGAGAAGAAGCACCGTCATGGAGCTGTGAATCTGAAGGATCTGGAGAGATTCTGAATGAAGGAATGGTCTCTGATCTCTTGTCAGGTATTCTCTAAACTCATCAGGCATTATAGGAGAAAATTTAGAGCTGTTAAACTGGCAAATGGAGGTTTCAAAAAGTATTGAATAAAAGGGTGCCGTTAATTGTGGCCAATGTGTATTAGAGAAAAACATTTATTTCATAATGATATTTCCTCCCATTTTAAATTCTTATTCTCCAATGAAAGGTTAGATCTTTGTGATTTTATAAAAATAAAAGATCAAAAGGATTAACAATGCAGATTAATTTTCACAGCCTTCTTTGATCATATTTACCAAGGGTGGTAATAATTCTGACCACGACTGTATATACACAGACAGACAGACAGATAGATATAGACATATATACATAAACACATATACACAACCCAAATGTTGGGATGTTTTTTTAAATGTTCCGGAAATAAATTTTTTAAATTTGAATAAAATGAAAACTAAAAGAATTTCAAATCACATGAGACAATATTTTATTCACAATACAACATAGATAGCAAATGTTTTTAGAAATTTACAATTTTATGCACAAAATTAGTTCATTTCAAATTTGATGCCTGCTACTTCTTTACATTATAATTTATCTTCCTGGTGTAGCCAGGTAATATTTTTACACATCTCTTTTACATAGTGTTACGGGGCAAACGACACGAGAGACAGTCATTCATTAATGTTAATAATACTTTTTTTAAAAGCATTTTTATTTCAACAAGTCCAGGGCCACTTTTTAGCCCCAGTCCGCCCCTGACTTCAGGTGTGCCCCATCACACGCCACCAGACCTGGCTGTTTCAGCACCCCTCCTCTCTCACACACCCACTCCCGTTGGGAGCCTGGTGAAGGGCGGCGATTAAGGGACGGGGTGACGATGATAATAAGGGGTAGGCAGCAGACTCGTCACAATATACCAGTGTTGGGAAGGTTACTTTGGAAATGTAAGAGGTTACAGAATTACAAGTTACCCTACTTAAAATGTAATAAGAAGTGTAACTTTTCCATTACTTTATTAAAGTAATGTAACTAATTACATTTGATTACTTTTCTAAATTTCTAATGTTTTCACCTGTTAATCATTTTCAAACATGTAAAGCAGGCAGGGTTAACCTTAACAGTAGTGCTCAACACTGATTGCTGTCAGACTTTCGAAATCTTTCATCACTTGAATTAAGATTCTAATATTTTAATTTTAAAGGAGACATTGGATGAAAAATATCTTCATTTGCATATAAAGATGTCTTAGAAGTTTGTGGACACAACCACCCTACAATGACAGAAATTCACTCCTTTTTTTAATCCCCCAAAAACCTAAACAGTCTCAATTATCAAGCCAATTTTGATGTTGGAGTGAATAACGAGCACTCTCTCCACCCTCAATACCACGACTGAGGTGAGACCCTTGAGCAAGGCACCAAACCCCCAACTGCTCCCCGGGCGCCGCAGCAATATGGCTGCCCACTGCTCCGGGTGTGTGTTCACGGTGTGTGTGTGTGTGTGTGTTCACTTCTCACTGCTGTGTGTGTGTGCACTTGGATGGGTTAAATGCAGAGCACAAATTCAGAGTATGGGTCACATACTTGGCCACATGTCACTTCACTTTCACTAAATTCGTTTATGCCTGGCAGCGCAAATCATTTTACTCCAGACTGTTTTCTGAATGAGGGACTATTCAAGGCAGGTTTTGTTAAAAAGTTGAAACTCAAGGATGGATCTCTTCCACAGAAGAGAGGGGCGGGGTGAGCAGAGCTCATTAGCATGTAAAGAGATATGCACTGAAACGAGTCACTGTGAACAGAGCTGTTTTTGACAAGGTAAAAAGGGTGTTGTTTTACATGACCACTGAGATCATTTCAAGAATACCCTAAAGAATCAGACCACCTTGTGGAAAATGGGCATCCGATGTCCCCTTTTTAGCATAGCCACCACAAAATCAGACTTACTTTAAAATCATGCTGAGGTTAAATACAGATTTAAAATCATAATAAATAATTGAATAGCGAGGATACTGTTTTTGAAATCAAATCTTTGCATAGCTATGACAGGAAACACTGGATCAAACAAGGTCTTAGAAAGAAAGAGTTAATCTTAAAGAAAATAAAGCATATACATAAACCCATTTAGGAAATATAAGAGTTAACGGATAAGCATGTTATAAACTTCTGAAACATTGGCGTTTCATATTTTAGAGCAGTCACTGCAATTTTTGAAAGAAATCCATAAAATCTGTATGTGAAAAAAATCAGATGTAACCCCCTTTGTAATCCTTAACATTTTCATAAGTAACTAATTTAATTACACATTTTTTCTCTAACTTTTCAACTGATTACAATTACTTTTATTTTGTAATTAAATTACGTAATTCCGTTACATGTAACTAGTTACTCCCTAACACTGCAATATACATATACACACACATGTACATATACACATACACATGTCTATAAAAAAATCCCCAGCTTATGCATTTTACTCTCCCCTACCTCAAATAATAAGTTATGCCTAGAGGACAGGAGGTTTAATATTTAATCAATTAATTATTCTACACAAGGTACACTAGGGAAGACTGAATAAGTAATTGCACCTTCATGACTTCATAATCACTCACAGTGAATAAACCTAGTCTAGAAATCAATAATACACAGAGCGACATGCTGTTGAGACTGTGAGACCAAGACAGTACAGAGCAATTTATAAAATATGAAAATTAATCAAGACAGGTAAAAATGTAAATTAAAAGATGGTGGTGAAAGACAAATAAACGGGCAGGGACTTCCAATTATAAATCAATGAAATTATCAAATAATGTCAACCACTCAAGACGTCTTGCGGAAAGACATGGAAAAGCTTTTAAACAGCGTGAACAAACCACATTATGCCAGCCACTCTGCTAGTGCATCAAAACTGACTAATTATGCCATTTGAGTCCTTTAAGGGGGAATCCAGCTGGCAAACTGTAGCCTTAATGGCTGCTTTAAATTCACAAGGAAAGCTTGCCAAAAAAAACATCAGATTACTGGTTAATTTCAGTATGAAATTAACATTGATCTGTACTGACATGTTCCTTCAACCAATCTAATACTAGCTACAATAGCATGTGGCATTTGTCAGTAAAACTCAAGAAGTGAACACAATTTACGGGTTTTGTCAGGTATTTATTCTTTCAATTTATGCATGAGACAAGCGATTCATGTACATATTTACAAGGTTTACACAAAAACTGAACAAAAGTAGACTGGGTAGCGGGTGTTGCTTGTTTATTAGTGTATATGATCATAAAATGTATAAATATGAGACAGGCTCTGCAACTAAACTTTGTATTTAAAGTGACCTTGTGATTAATGTAATCCGTCATATGCATCCACAGGTAACTCCCCGAGCAGCTCATCAAGGTCATCTTAAAAGAATCATTCACAAACACAGATTAATACTTAAAATGCACACACTCTCTTCACAATTAAAAAAAAACACCAAAGCATCTGAAAATTAAAAAGCTACATTTTCTTTCCCATCTAAATTCAAACAGATAGAACAACTTATCACAGCATACCACCCACTGTTTGGAACACAAATCATTATTTGCTGAAATGTAATAGAGTCTAGTAAATTGTGTGATAAAAGCCATTAGGATAATTGCATTATTCTTATCTGAAAATCTCACATCGTATGTTCAAATAAAGTGCAAACGATGTAAAAAATTCACGAATGAAAAAGAATCCAGCTTAGGGGTGTGCGATAAACAAACATTTATCACAAATCATGATACGCTCAAAATGTTGGCTGATTTATAAGTAACATCAGCTCATTCCAGGCCTGACAGAGCCCAAGGTTCAAAGGTTATAGATACTATAGTAAACCCATGGTCAGGTTTTGTAAGGATACTGACGTAGATTCAAAAGCTTTCTTATTACCGCTTTGTGTGACCCCTCGTTTTCTTCCTCTGTGATGTTTAGTATATCAAAGCAGTTGAATATGGTTCAAACTAGCTGAACTATTGCATCATTTAGGGGTCAGAAAAGAGTTTGTAACAAAATTGTGTCAAATTCAAACGGGTCTGGCAAAAGTATCCATTTAGACCTAGCCTGGCGCCCTGCCTAGATCTATTTCATACCTGATGCTTTTAACATGCAAATGATGCAGTTCATGAAATTATAAAACAGTTGGATCTGGTCCTTTATTTTAAATGGTCAAATGGCACTTCAGGAGTCAAATGGCACTTCAGGAGTACTTCAGTTATGTCTATGTTTGCACTGTTCCAGACCAGAATATATGAGTGTGGAAGTTGTCCCAAAAACACGATTAGCCAACTATGGTCTGAAGTTCCATCAAAATCATAGTTCCAATGAACATTTGCAAACAGCATTGCAAATTTGTGTTTGATACCATCTCTCTCACCCGTGGTCAAATAGAAGCATAGCAAACTATAATAATCGGACATTCTCAAATTGATAAATTAGCAGAGATTACTCTACCACCAGTAAGTGATGGCCAATATTGTTAAACCAACATGGTTCAAATGATGTAGGACATCCATGTGACTAGCTAGTTATTTTGTTCAATTTTGCATCACACTATGATGGTTAGGTAGCAAATTAAGTTACATTATGGGAAACAAACCCCAGAGCAGGTTTTGCTTGGCAGTGTAAATGGAATAGATGAAGCAACAAGTATTCACAGAACACTTAGGGCAGAGGTCCCCAACCACCGGGTCGTGACCCACTACTGGGCCGTTGAAGAGTTGCTACCGGGTCTCAAGAACGTTCTGGGAAAAATGTGTATAGATATGAGACTGTTATTTATTGCGTGTTAATGATTGTTCTAATTATTCTGTATTTTCGTTGTATGCAATTGATATAGAGTAGCAATTTGACGATTTCATGTTAAATAAGTAGATGAAAGATTGCTCTGATCTGTCACATATTAGGGGTTAAACCGATCGCAGTTTATCCGTGATACGCAAGGACGAGACCCCACTATTTGGCACACACGTGATTCACAGATTAATTTGCCAATTTACACGTTCAAGCAATTTTAAACCACAAGAAGAAACGAAAAAGAGCTCAATTCGGTACTCACGCACTGTTCTCTCACACAAAGCGCGCACAAGCAAAAGAGACGTGGAAATACAGAGTTGCCTATACATACACATAAAATTAACCAATGTCAAAAACCCCTCAAGGCATTGTCATTCTCTGTGAGAAAAAGCTATTTTTTTTTCTTGCTTATCCGAAAAATAATCCGATCTGTGACTTAAAAAAAAAAAAAAAAAAATTATATATATATATATATATATATATATATATATATATATATATATATATATATATATATATATATATATATATATATATATATATATATATATATATATATATAATGCTATTATAATACTATATAATAGACTAATATATATTTTATATATTCCGCGAGAATATTTTCCATACGTAACCGGTCCGTGGTGTAAAAAAGGTTGGAGACCCCTGACTTAGGGTGTTTACACTTGGCAGTTTGGTTCAATTAAAACTAACTCTGGTGAGGTTAGTTTAAATAAGTGTAAATGCTGCCGTTCAAACTTTGGTTTGCACTAAACAATCGGACAGAAACCAATCTTTTCAGGGGGTCTCAGTCCACTTCCAAATCAACACTGGTGCAGGCTGAATGATTTAGTCTATGAACATAGCGTTCGACACTATAGATCATGACATACTCGTAGATCGATTTCAAAACTATACAGGTATTCAAGGGCAGGCTTTAAGATGGTTTAGATCCTACCTGTCCGATCGCTACCACTTTGTTTATTTAAACGGGGAGTCATCTCAATTATCACCAGTAAAGTATGGAGTACCACAAGGATCTGTCCTAGGTCCTCTGCTGTTTTCAATATACATGCTGCCCCTTGGTAATATTATTAGAAAATACGGGATTAGTTTCCATTGCTATGCTGATGATACTCAACTATATATCTCAACAAGACCAGATGAAACTTCTAAATTATCTAAGTTAACTGATTGTGTTAAAAATGTAAAAGATTGGATGACCAATCATTTTCTCCTATTAAATTCAGATAAGACAGAGATATTACTTATTGGACCAAATAACAGTACACAGAATCTCTTGGATTACAATTTGCAACTAGACGGATGTCCTGTTACTTCCTCTACAGTCAAAAATCTGGGTGTTATATTAGACAGCAACTTGTCTTTTGAAAAACATTTCCAATGTTACAAAAACAGCATTCTTCCATCTTAGAAACATTGCCAAGCTAAGGAACATGTTACCTGTTTCTGATGCAGAAAAGCTAGTTCATGCATTCATTACCTCTAGACTGGACTATTGTAATGCACTACTAGGTGGTTGTCCTGCATCTTCAATAAACAAGCTACAGGTAGTCCAAAATGCAGCTAGAGTCCTTACCAGGTCAAGAAAATATGATCATATTACCCCAATTTTACAGTCTCTGCACTGGCTACCTATTAAGTACCGTATCAGTTACAAAATATTATTACTTACCTATAAGGCCCTAAATGGTTTAGCTCCTGCGTACCTAACGAGTCTTCTATCTCGCTACAATCCATCACGCTCCCTAAGGTCGCAAAACTCTGGACTCTTGGTAGTACCTAGAATAGCAAAGTCCACTAAAGGAGGTAGAGCTTTTTCATATTTGGCTCCCAAACTCTGGAATAGCCTTCCTGATAACGATCGGGGTTCAGACACACTCTCTCGGTTTAAATCTAGATTAAAGACACATCTCTTTAGCCAAGCATTCACATAATGCATTCATATAATGCATCTCATAATCTTGTACTGCAGTTATATCTGATCAAACGCACATTATTATTCTTTAGCTTGGGTTGAACAAATAATTTTTGCTTGAATGGAACAACAGCTACGCTAATTATGTCTCTTTGTTTCTCTGTTTCTGCCACGGGATGTTACTAGGAATTACACAAGCTTCAGTCTGGATCCAGCCCTTAAATGATCTGAGATGACCAAACACCTGAGAAGAGATGATGCCGACCCCTCAGAGGACCTCAGAGGATGCCAACCTCTGATCCCCCAACAACATGCAGAATTAACAAATTTTGCCATAAGTTAATATATTAAGTTTCTACAATGTATATATATATTGTAGAAACTTCATTTCCTGTAAAGCGCTTTGCAACGATTGTATCGTAAAAAGCGCTATAGAAATAAACTTGAATTGAATGAACAGAAAAGGTACTGAAGATATCTAAATTAACCAAAATAATGATGTGATGTTAGGGAGGTCCTGCTGTCAGTAAAAATACCAATCAGTCGGTAAAAATACAATGAGTGCATTTAGCCCAGCACAAAGCAGTTTTAGATGTTAGGTAAGTTTGCTAAATTTGTCATAAACACTGTCCAATCAGTTTGTGATGATATCTATTTGCCTTTTTTGTATCGTATCTTTAGGTTTGTTGTTAAACATTACAGTGAGAACGCCAAGTGAGCCAGGTCCAACTGTAACATTTTCTTTTTTGGACTTGACCAAAAGAACCAAACGTACACCCTTAGAGCAAGACAAAGAAATCTGTCACTCCACTCACATACTCTGTTCCACACCAGCTTTCAGCCAGTACATTGCTTCGAGACTAAAATAGTACACTTGCTTGTGACATTTCCTAATTGATGATATTCCAACATACACACCTGTGTCCCATGATGTGTCTCCTGTTGGTCCGGACACTGTAGGTGCTTGACAGAGCTCATTAGAGACAGCTGCAGCATCTAAACCATCAGGAGCCTGATTTTCCTCAAACACATTTTCACTGTCGTCTTCGTCATCAAAGTGGAGCTCCATCAGAGAGACCGGGCCCCCTGCAGGCCTTGTGGATTCACTATGCAATGTAAGCTCCTGCATGTACATGCAACAACCAGGGTGAAATGAATACAAAACAAAAAACAAAGACACCACCACAAATTGTTTAATTAAAGGAACACCCCATTTTTTTTGGAAATAGGCTCATTTTCCAAGTTCCCAAGAGTTAAAAAGTTGAGATTTACCGTTTTTGAATCCATTCAGCCGATCTCCGGGTCTGGCGGTAGCACTTTTAGCTTAGCTTAGCATAGTTCATTGAATCTGATTAGACCATTAGCATCGCGCTCAAAAATGACCAAAGAGTTTCGATATTTTTCCTAATTAAAGCTTGACTCTTCTGTAGTTACATCGTGTACTAAGACTGACGGAAAATGAAAAGTTGCGATTTTCTAGGCTGATATGGCTAGGAACTATACTCTCATTCCGGCGTAATAATCAAGGAACTTTGCTGCTGTACTATCTGTGCAGCAGGTGCAGTGATATGACGCAGCGCCTGAAAGTAGTCCCCAGCTCAGTAGCCTATGATATAGCTGGGGACTACTTTCAGGCGCTGCGTCATATCATTGCGCCTGCTGCACCCATGGTACAGCAGCAAAGGTCCTTGATTATTACGCCGGAATGAGAGTATAGTTCCTAGCCACAACTTCACAACTGAAAATCACAACTTTTCAGTTTCCGTCAGTCTTAGTACACGATGTAACTACAGAAGAGTCAAGCTTTAAATAGGAAAAATATCGAAACTCTTTGGTCATTTTTGATGACCAAATGCTAATGGTCTAATCCGATTCAATGAACTATGCTAAGCTAAGCTAAAAGTGCTACTGCCAGACCAGGAGATCGGCTGAATGGATTCAAAAACGGTAAAACTCAACTTTTTAACTCTAGGGGAGATGTAAAATGAGCCTATTTCCAAAAAAAGTGGAGTGTTCCTTTAAGGAATATTTTGGAAAGGAAGCATCTAATGAGGACAGGTAATTCACAAACAAGCAAAATGCTGGAGACCATATCAGGCTCATTAAACACCTGGAGAAAGACTATAAATAAAAACTACAGAAAATTCAAAATAAACTGGAGAACAAAGGGTGACTCACCAGTGGAGAGTGGGATTGCTGGGAGTTGTGGAAGACCCCATCAGGTGGGTATATCCTGAGAAGGTTATTGGGTGTGACATTCAGGTAGTGATTTCGGTGTGATGGTGAAAACACACCCACCTTTAAAAATAATGAGAATTATGTGGACCTCTTGCCTCATTATTCAATAAAAACAAAGTAGAGAACTGGAAATGATATAGAAGAGTGAAGGATCTGGATCTACAAATATCATAAGGACGATCTTGTAATGCCCACATAAGCACCACAAGCTCTGCATGAGCTATCTGTTAAGCCATGGCTCTGAGTAATCTAAAGTGTATATCATTTCCTGTGATAGTCTATAATGAGGTCTGAAATATAGTTACTTGTTTGAGTAGTAACACAGCTCCCGTCTTGAGCTCTCCCAGTCTTTCCTCTACCAGGCGACGATGAACTGTGCCCTGCATCTCACCTTCACAGTGCAAAAGAAAAAACAGAAAAAGAGAAGTCAAAAAAGACTTCTGAAAATTAGAGTGCAATCAGACCAAGAACACCAGCTCAGTCAGTGACCTCCTGATTTCACAGTCCCTGTGATCGTGCGTGCGTGCGTGCTTGAGTGAGTGAGTGAGTGAGGGTCACCCATATCACAACGGAGAAACGTGTTTTCTCAATACTTAAGCAACTTAAATTAAATTTTTGAATTTGGCAATATTATTATTATAAATACCCACAAGTACACAGCATTCAAGCACCCCAACCTCATGAAGTTGGATGAGAAAAAGTCTGCAAAATGGAGGTGACTGAAGCAGCTAAAATATAGTTTTCATTTTGATTAGTCACTGCCTGGTGGTGTATATACCCTAATTATTAGTACCTGTGGGATCACTGAAGACGGCCTTTGCATCTGCATGTGTGTGTGTGATACTCTTCAAGACGACAGCCATATTAGGGACCTTGTTCTTAGCTAGCTGCCAGAGAGCAGCCTGGAGTGAGAAAGCGATAAGTCACAAATAAGCACCAAAGAAAACCAAGAGAATAAGAGAAAAGAAAAAGCATAAGTTGCAGCACAGCCTCAAGGCCATTGGTAATGAATCAAGTGAAAAGGTAATCAGCATTTGTCAGCCTAATGAATATTTAACACACGCGTACCATTAGCAGAGGATCGTTATGACACACTGGGCAAAACACATTAAAATTGCATTAATAATCACTTTAAGGTGACTGATGACAACAGTGATTATGTTTGTGTTAATCATTTGGGGAGCCGAGATTCCTCATTTGTCCTGATTATAGCCATGGACTTCCACTTTAGGCATAAATAAAAGAAATACAAATATTTATTGTACAAATCTGGATAAAAATGAAGAAATCTGCAGACTAATAAAGTTCCATCCTTAACAATATTTATAGCACAAACACTCAAATAAGCTCATTTGAGATTTCTGAGTAGCTCACCTTCCGGAGTACCATGACAACACTGTAAGAGTGCAGAAAGCAAGAAGGGTTCTTCTCATCCAATCCCATCTCAGTCTTCATCACTGCCCATGGACCCCTGCTGAACTCCTCTTCCTCACTCACCTGAGAGCTGGAAACCTGCTGTGAAAAATGGACACCTTGTCTGATGAGTGCAAGTTTGGGAGTATGTGTGAGAAAGCGGACCTGTGAGCAATTCCACACAACTGTAAAGTGTTTTAAAAAAAGAAAAGAAGGATTCACAATATTTTGGTACCATATTATATTTTTCATATTTTGGCATCAGCTGAGATTGGATATTTAATAATTGTTGAATTTTTACATTTAGATTTTTATACATTGTTTTCACTTTAAAGGGATATTTCACTCAAAAATGAAAATTCTGTCATTAATTACTCAGCCTCATGTCGTTCCAAACCTGTAAGACCTTCGTTCATCTTCGGAACACAAATTAAGATATTTTTGATGAATTCTGAGAGTTCTCTGACCCTCCTTAGACAGTTGTTTCAGCGGTGTTTACGTTAAGTAGAAAGCGTGCACATGCTGAACATAAACACAGCTGATTATGTTGATTACGTTCTGGGGTACTATCCAAAATGACAGATGATGTTAACTTGGGGAGAAGAATTGCAGAATAAATTGTGTTATTATTGTTTTCTTTGTGCACAAAAAGTATTCTCGTTGCTTCGTAAAATTACAGTTGACGCCCTGATGTCACATGGACTCCTTTACCAACGTCCTTGCTATGTTTCTGTGCATTGATTGTGATAATATCATTGCTGTCTATGAAGGGTCTGAGAGCTCTCGGATTTCATCAAAAATATCTTAATTTGTGTTCCGAAGATGAATGAAGGTCTTACGGGTTTGGAACGACATGAGGGTGAGTAATTAATGACAGAATTTTAATTTTTGGGTGAACTAACCCTTTAATTTAGTTCAGGTTTTAGTAATTCTGTTATAAGCTTTGTCATTTTTTCTATTTTTAGCTTCAATTTTGTTATGTAATTTAAAAGTAGGGTAGGCGATTTTGGAAAGGCTAGTGATAGCAAGCTAACTTTGAAAGCAAGATCCCCACCCTCCCTTCAAATCACTCTGCAAAGCCACGCCTACCCTAAAACTCCAGAGCGCTCCAGAGTCATTTCATTTAGTTGCCAAGAAAACATTTCTAATATTGGTTTACGTTTTTTTAAGCCTTTTTTAATCTAATATTTATATATTATTTTAGCTTTTTATCAACTACAAAAAAAAGATTTTTAGTTTAGCACAATTTACATACATCACTTCTTAACCGAGCAACAGCTCCATGTGCAGGCGTCTGAGGAACTGCCACAACAATGTCATCAAGACTCTGTTCGCTGGCCTACAAGACAACAAACAGAAATTAAACCATGCAAATTAAAATAAATCAAAAATACAATTAGTCTTTCATTAGAAAGCAGTGGAAATTTCCAGATTTCCAGAACAATAATAAACATCAACAACATGTTTTAAAGAGAAACAGCCTTGCAGTACAATAAATAGCAGTTCTGAGCAGTATATATTGTGTGACATTATCTATAATAATAAGCTAAAATAGCGCTTGGCTGACCTGCAGTGGTAGTGCTCCTGCCGGGCCAGGAAAACGACGTGCTTTGGCTGGCATCATGCGGCTCTGTGGTCTCTGAGGTGTCTTATTGGCTGCAGACACCAGCTGGACCAGGTGATTGGTCAGGACAGGCGTGTTGAGAGCACGAGGTGTAAATGTGGAAGAGGTCTCAGTAGTGGAAGACACAGAGTGGAAAAGAGACCCTCGGGGCTGCAGCGGGGTCCTCGGTGTCGAAGCGCCCCTCTGGCACGGAGGCGACACAATTGGAGGCCTGGGAGTCACAGGTCTGGGGAATCGTGAGGCTGGTGTAGCAGGACCATGCATGTGATTTGCATTCCGCAAAGGGGTAGATGGATACACGGGGCCTTGGATGGTGGACACAAATGAGGTGTTGACTAAGGGCCGTGTAATTGACACGAAGGAGGTAGCGCCGAACCTCCCATAAGAGGACACTTCTGGTGCCGATGGCCTCATGCGTTTAGCGGGTGAAATGTTGTCCAGGGGTGCAGCTGGATTATTTTGTGGCCCAGAAACCATCTGAGGAATGCTATCCAGTTCCTCCAGATCCATATCCCAGTCGTCAAAGTCATCCTGAGGAGGGAGGTCTCTCTGCGGGACTCTAAGAGATGCTGGGGGTGGAGGGTTTATAGAGGAAGGTTGCAGGGATGACACGGGCGCTCGGAGAGAAGAAACGGAGGCAGAGAATGACTGATGGCAGGGCATAAAGAGATCTGGTAGGGCATTGATAGTGCCACATGCTGGGGTACGAAGAGTCAGAACAGAACCAGATTCAGACGCATTTTCCCCAGGGCCTGATGACAAGCTAACAGAGCTCTGCTGTACATGTGAGGATTCAGATGATGGTGCTACAGGAGGAGCTGTAGAGGATGTGTGCTCTGATGGACACGTCCAATCAGCTTCAAGCAAATCCTACAGATGAGAAATTATAAGACAAGATAACCAAGCAAATGTGTGTGTGTGTGTTGTCATTTGTAAATAAAAAAGGCAGATCATACCGAAATATAAGTTATAGTCTGTCATATTATTTCTAAGCACATTATAAAGTGTACAGTTAAAGTGCAAGTGGCATTACTCAACTATACTATCACGCTTTAAATGCATCTTAAAACTAAAAGTAAGTTACATTCCAAACCTCATCATCAAACTCCTCTCCAACGGTGAACAAGCCCTTCCATTTATTACAAGCCTGTATCAACAAACAATAAATACCATCACTAATAATCAATTTGCATAGTTGTTAGTTAAGAAATTAGCTAGCTGTTTGTATATAGCTTACCGTCGCTTTCATGTCTGTTCAGTTAATAAGAGCAGAGATATAAAGCGACAAGCATCGACGGTTAATGTAAGCAACTATCCGTTGAAAGTTTTGATCTCATTTGATATGCAAACATTGAAAAACAGCGAATATACATCGCATAATCTTGATTTTTACACCTTCGCGCCGCCACGTTCAAACACGCACAGCGTGCGTAACGTAGGCAGGTCACGTGTTTTGTTGGCGCGCTAGTGACGCAGCGCCATCTGCTGGATGTGTCCACTTTGGGTAAATAGTAGTATGCTATGCTGAGGGGAACATTTTTCTCAATTTAGCCGAGATTATTGGCAAAGGCGAATAAAATATTACTTTAATTTACACTTTGCTAATAGCACCTAATACTAAGCAAATGGGATCCATTTTCTACTTCACTGAGTTCAAATTGTATCTGTCTTTTATTACAGCAGCTGCCGCCGCTAAAGCTTAATGGATTTTACCTCGTTCAATCAGATGCAGAGCACTCATACAATGTGAGGATATGCAGATATTTCTAAACGTGTAAGCGAGTCTCTCGGTAGTGACAAGTATAAAATAAAATCTATAAATTATGTGGCTAGCGAAGTTAAATTATTCATGAACAATGAATTAAACATAAGTCCACAAAACTACAGAAACGACAAAGCTGAGTTTATAACCTAAATAAACTTACCAGTCACACTGATACATACAAAGCTAATGTTGACTACTACAGTTTTAGATAAAAGGTGAAAAACGCTTAGTTGAAAAGTTTATAAACATTGAAATGTTAACAGAAACAACTGTCAGTACTAAAATTACTAAGCTAAAAAAAAACTACTAGAAATATTTTTAAAGTGGCAAACATAAGATTACTTATTTTATCTTTATTTTAACTTAAATCAGAATGAACTGAAAATATAAAAAGCCTATTACTATATTTTATTATATTACTATAATAAAAGATGTACTACACTATTTATAAGTGTATATAAGTTTATAAACAGTTGAGTATATATCTGCTGGTCACTTGAATCAGGTGTTAAAGGGGATATCCAAAATATATAATGTTGAGGGATATATAAGAGCAGGATGCTTATGCAAAGTGACTAAATCATCCGTAAAAAACAGATTTAAAGAACAGATTTTTTTATTTTCTTTCCCACAAACAATACAGAGGTGCCATATTGTTCAAACGGTTCTAGAACTTCTGGAACTGCTTCTTGGCTCCGGCTGCCTTGGTGACCTTCAGGACGTTGAACCTCACGGTCTTGCTGAGGGGTCGGCATTCTCCGACTGTAACGATGTCACCTACGGTCACGTCCCTAAACAAATAGAGAACATTAGTGATATTCAAGAAAAACGTTCAGTAATCAATTTATACAAATATCTCCCAAACTAAACTACTAATAATCCCCAACACCTTGAGAGCAAAGAAACATTTTAAGCATTATCTGCTGCATCAGTGACGCCATAAGGCAGTGTCGTCAGAGCCTAACAGACTTGGAAGACCATCGTGAGAATAAACATCATTTGCAGCTCACCACCTATTTAAAGCATGTGTTCAAATCCACAAAAAAGGGTCTACAAAAATTTTGCAGCCCATAAAAGAAAGTGCCAAAGTAGAAATTTTACCTGAAGCATGGGGAGAGGTGGACAGACATGTTCTTATGCCTCTTCTCAAAACGGTTGTACTTGCGGATGTAATGCAAGTAGTCCCGTCTGATGACGATGGTCCTCTGCATCTTCATCTTGGTCACCACACCTGGAAAAAGGTGACAACAAATAAGTTCACATACGCTGCATATCAATGGCCAGCATACAGAGTCTTCGATTTCCAATAAGGACTAAGACACAACAAAATTAGATACAGGGAAGCATCAGTAAAAGCCATTAGGCATTATCCTCAAAACCCCAAGGGTTCAGAAGACCATCGTGAGATAAGACATCATCTGCACCCCAGACAAAACTACAATTAGCTAGCAAACTACATAGACTTACCGGACAGAATCCGGCCTCTGATGGACACGTTTCCAGTGAAGGGGCATTTCTTATCAATGTAAGTCCCAGCAATAGCCTGTGGAAGTAAAGCACAAGAACTTTAGTCATTTGAACTCAACTGAGGTTACACAATGGTAGCATATTCAACTGCATCAGCATTGCCAAAGGCAGTATCCTCAGAGCTCTCTTGGAGTCTAGGAAGACCATCGTGAGAAAAGACATCATCTGCAATGAAAAGTTACACTTGTACACGAACACAAGCTCACCTCTCTGGGGGTTTTGAAGCCCAAGCCAACGTTTCTGTGATAACGTGGGAGCTTTTCTTTGCTACTTCCTTCAACAGCCAGAACCCGCTTCTTGTTCTGGAAGATGGTGGGCTGCTTCTGATAAGCCCTCTCGTTCTGAAACACCACAAGCACAGAGTCAGTCATATTCCTGACAAACTAATGCATGTGCTGGAATAACATTCATATAAAGTTACAAACACAATTCTGATTAAGGTTTCCACTGGACATTCTGGACTATTAGTATAACCTCACCTACACCAATCCCGAAAAACAGTCAGAGGAAAGTGTTTTCTCAATTAAAAAGCTATTTCAAAACACTTCAGGGATTTAATGCTGCATCAGTGATGCCATAAGGCAGTGTCGTCAAAGCCTGACAGACTTGGAAGACCATCGTGAGAATAAACATCATTTGCAGCTTCATGTCCATTTAGAGCACGTGTACAAATCCACACAACGTGTCTACAAATGCTTTAGAGATAACTACATAAACGGTATCTTTAGAGCTCTCTTTTTAGAGCCGGAAGACTACTCCTATTTTACCACATAAAACAGATTCAGCAGACAAAATACAGCTATTTTATTTATAGCTTGAAACAAAATAAACAGTTGCATGTTTAAATCAAATTACTCTCTGCTGGTCGATAAGGCAAGGCCGCTCGCCTCCCCGTTCATCAACGCTTCCTACCCGTTAACAGGAGACGGAAAACACATATTCTAGTCTCCAGTGTGTTCCATTTCGCCATGGTTGCATCCATGGTGGTTTCTTTGCTGTTTATCTACCAGAATCTGTGGCTTTGCGCTTAAGTTTAACGTGAAATCAAACGCGTTTTCACGACCACGCCGTTCAGACTCGCATACCTGTGTGTCCGCCATCTTCGCCAGCCGAGTCGTAAAGAGGACTACACATGCGCGAGACAGACGGAAGAGCGGGCTCCGCGGACGTGACGACACACTGTGGGTGGGGCCGAGAGTTTGTCAGGCCTGCAATCCGTGCTTATTTAATTATTTACATTTAAACAACTTAAAAATCGCTGTAACGACACTGTGTGCGTCATGTGGTTGGTTACCGTCTAATTTCAGTGTTGAGAAGGTATTTAATTATTTAATCTCTTATATTTCTTTACCAGTGTTGGGAAGTAACTTACATGTAATTAATTACGTAATTTAATTATAAAATAAAAGATAATTGTAATCAGTTACAGTAACTGAGAAGAAAATGTGGAGTTAAATTACAGTTAACTTACTTATGAAAATGTTAACAATTAAGTTACATTTGAATTTTTCACACACAACCACATGCAAATTTATTTAATTTATTTCACAAATTGCAGTGACTGCTCTAAAATACGAGACACCAATGTTTCAGGAGTTTAGGACACATGCTTATTCGAAAATTGTTTTATTTCCTATTTGGGTTTATGCATATGCTTTATGCAAAAACACACTAAAGACTAACTTTTTTTCCAAGCCATTGTAAGATGCCAGTGTTTCCTGTCATAACTATGCAAAGATATGATTTCAAAAACAGTATCATAGCTACTAAACTATTTCTTGTTATGATTTAAAATCTGTATTTAACCTCAGAATGATCTGAAAGTAGTCTGATTCTGTGGTGGCTGTGCTTTAAAATTAAATTAATGAAGGATTTCTAAGGTGACAGTAATCAGTGTTGAGTACTACTGTAAGGTTAACCCTGCCTTGTTTACATGTTTGAAAATGATGATCAAAAGTTGAAAACATTAGAAATTTAGAAAAGTAATCAGTTACATTACTTTAATAAAGTAATTGAAATAATTACACTACTTATTACATTTTAAATAGGGTAACTTGTAACCTACAATTAAGTTACATTCCCAAAGTAACCTTCCCAACACTTCTTTACTGTGATGTAAATAAAAACTGTTTGTTTAGGTTCAGATTTATTATAAATATCATAAAGTATGTTTGGGCATAAATTAAATTCAGTAAAAGTATGCTCTGAAAGAAATGTAATCTTTAATGTGATTCTACACAGATGGAGTAACTATAACCTGTTAATAATAGCTACTTTTCAAGTAGCAATAGGAATAAATAGGCTACAAGTATTGAATTAACCCTGTATAGTCTGACACATGAAATGTTAGTCAAAAAATAAATAAATAATGGAACAGTTTACTGAACCTTTAGACAAAATTTAAAAAAACAAATCTAATAAAGTTTGCATGTTTTACATTCCTGTCCCCACGCCGGAGCGAAGGGGGTTCAGCTCCGGGATCGGGCGCTGACTACCCCTCTGGGGGTGGTGGTGCCTGGATCTAGGAGTATAGAGTGCATATGGGGAGTGTGAGTGTGGGTATCGTGTCCATTTTTGTGTGTCTACATGTGGGGCGAGGGTGTGAATATTCGTTTGCGTGCATGAGGGTGGGAACGTATGCTTGTGTATATGTGTGCTTGTTCGTCTACGTCTATGTGTCATCGGGCCTTAGACTCCACCTCACTCATCATCTTAGTCGACCCCACCCCACCACCATGCCCTGCTGGAGGATGCCGCCGTGCAAGGATGCTCGGGTGAGCGCCGGCCCGCTCTCGGCGGTCGCTTGGCAGGGCCCCTATGCTCGACCTTGGGTCTCCGGCCCAGGGCCCGGTCTGCCCTGGTGTGGTCGGATGCCGGTGGAGCCTGCGGGCTTGCGCCACGGACCTGGGGCGTCTACACTGTGGCTGTCGGAGGTCCCGCCTCTGCCCTTTTCTGGGTGGAGGCCGCGGTTGATATGTTTGTCTTTTCCATGCCTGCTTCATGCCTTGTGGGATGGCACTGTTGTTCCCCACACTATTAAACATTTACATGGAGGAACCTTATGAACACAAGCGCGCTCACACACACAGGTGTACACTCAAGCATTCACATTGGTGTAACAGGTGCTCACAGACACACATTGTCTTGATCTGCTGTTGCTTCAAAACTTATTTGTAATATTAGTTATGTGTGCTGCTCAATAACATTTAACATTTAGAATTTATTGTGATTCATACAGATGTTGCTGCAGTCTCTCGGATGTTGTGTCTTCTGTTGTTTTCTCTTTTTGTCAGCAGGTATTGAAGCAAATTGTCTGGTTTTGTTTTTTTTGTTTGTTTTATTTATTTTTTCTTTTTTTTTTCTTTCTTCTCTCTCGTTTTCTCTGTCATAGTGTGGTTAAATAAAAGGGTATATAAAATTAAATTAATTAATTAAAAATAAAATAAATAAATAAATAAATATTAAGGCTGTGAATGATGATAGCATAGCCACACATACGTACTGTCATGTGTTATCTGTGTTACTGACAGGCCGGGAAAAAAAAAATTGCATGTGCGTGTTTTATGTGATACTTAATGCGTTTATGGCTAATAATGTGATATAATGAGAATATTGAACTCATACTCGAAGAGGAAAACACTTCAATTACATGCTGAAGCCCAAACTGAGCAAAATATGCAGTTTGGTGCAGGTGCTGTTCTGCTAGCATGTAATATTAATGATGAGATATTTACTGTATAACATGTCAAGGCTTCCTCTAAATCCTTATTATTGTTTGAAGTGTGCCGCATCAGACTCGCGAGAGACTTCCTTCCTGTCCAGAACTTGACGTCACGCAGCGGAAGAGTTTTCACTATTATCGTGCTAATATGGCAGCGCCGTCGGGTGGAGGCGATACGGGTAAGTGCCGCTTTCATGTTCAAATTATGATTTTCGCCTGTTTTCCCGATTCCTAACTCAGATGCCCGACAGAGTACCTAGACCGACGCTTTAATGTGTATTAGAATAGTATTTAACATACAAACTGGGAGTTTGCTCAGTTCCGTTCACTATCACAACACCGCTGTCTGTCTGAAACATGTCTGTACACATACCGATCACCGGTAAGGGACGATCCGGCGTTCAGAGCTACAGCTGATTAACAAACAAACCACAGTCTTCTTTGGCTGTATCCCAAAGTGAGCCGTCTACCCAAACAGCATTGTATGCCATCACGAGCGTTCCAAAAGAATTTATGAGCATCACAGGAGCGTTCCAAACGGTCGGAGCGTTCAGAACGCGCCTATGATGCCGAGAAATGCGGTCTTGGTAAGCAGCACGCTATTTGTGAGACCCAGCCTCTGTGCGCTTGTGTTGGCTGTGCACACATGCCCCGATACCGCGATGTTGTTGATTTCCAGAAGAGGTGACATCATCGTTTCAGTGCTGATCTGTTAGGAGGGGGGAGTAAACACTCATCATCACAGCTATACCTGGCCATGTACAGGTCTCGAGATGGGTTGCTGTTGATTTAAAGGTATAGTTCACAAAAAAGGTCACATTTGTTGCCTAATCATATGTTGTTCCAAACCTGTATCACTGTCTTTGTTCTGTGGGACAGTAAAAGAGATTTTAGGCAGGGTAACAGCCTCAGTCACTATTCACTTACATTGCATCATCTTCCATATAATGAAAATTAATGGTCACCAAAGCTGTCATTCTGCCTATCATCGTCGCAGGTTTGAACCAACATGAGGGTGAGTGAATGACAGCATTGTCATTTTTGGATGAACTATTTATTTCAAATCCTGCTGCTGTATTAATAAAATAGGCCCTCCATTTGTATTATGGCAGAGGTGTCCGATCCTGCTCCTGGAGGGCCAGTGTCCTGCAGAGTTTAGCTCTGATCCCAGTTACAAGTCTTTTGTTTTATTTGAATATTTAAATATGTGAACTGATACATACAATGAGTTATGATACGTACTTGAGGGATTTAGCTTTGTGTGAGTCTCTTTCTCCATTAGACAGCTCATGCATATTAGATTCTTTACATCAACTTTACTCACCAGGAATCTGAAACCAAATGTGTTCTGAATTATACATGCACTGCTGAGTCATGTCACAAACAATATGGAACGATTCCACTGTCAGATGCTTATCTGTTCCCGTTTAAGGTCATAATGGTGTTGTTAGACATGTGTATGGACTTTTGTACTTTTGTTTTTTATGCTGAATATATTTTACATCCATTTTGTTTACTCTAAGTGTCTTTCCACCTGATTTTGTATTGTTTTTAATTATTATTATTATTTCCAATATTTGAAGGCATTGGCAATGACCAGATAGTTGCCTTGGGAGCTGCTCTTCTCAATAAGTGAGTATCATCTTATCTCTCCTTCACATGTTCTCTGTGTTGGTTTTTGTTCATTACCTCGGTCATCTCGTCCCTTCTCTCACAGCTTCATCTATGAACGAGTTCGTCGCCATGGAGACAGTGAGGCTGAATTAACCCGAAGTCAGCTGGGTGTTGTTGAGCTGTGTGACCCCAGCCATAAGCGTCTTGGGCAGTGTTTGCAGAAGATTGGAGATGAGCTGGATGGAAATGTGACGCTGCAAAGGTAATTGATTGCGGAAGACATCTCAACTGTCTCTATGTATAGAGTCTCCTGCTGTGCTCAGAAATGCCCACTGGATGGCAATGTGCTGCAACTCATCCATACCTCTCTATTGTCATTTTGATTTAGTATGTTAAATGACTCCACTCTTCAACCAACTCAAGAAGTCTTCATGAAAGTGGCCCGTGAGATCTTCTCTGATGGGAAGTTCAACTGGGGCAGAGTAGTGGCGCTTTTCTACTTTGCATGTCGGCTTGTCATCAAGGTTAAGACCTGCATAAGATTAATCTCATATCGAAATGCATTGTTTTGATGTTTTAAATATGTCTTTCTTATTCTTGTACTCCTAGGCTATTATAACCAGGATTCCTGACATCATCAGAACCATCATAAATTGGACTATGTCCTACATTCAGGAACACGTTATTAACTGGATCAGGGAACAGGGTGGATGGGTAAGTCTTGACAGTGACTTCCTTAAACATTTACTTCCTTAAAATCATGTGAAACATCGGGTGACGATGTGATATTTTAACACAGGCCACAATGACCTTTACCAAATCCACTGATGCCACGATAAACAAAATGCACAAAACAACATGAACATTTAACTTCTGTAATGTGAAGCAGAATATCTAGGCTGTACTGTAAACATAGAATACAGTTCAAAAGTCATACATTATAAAATTATAAAGCCATATATAGATCATATATTTTTAAAGAAATTGACACTTTTATTTGGTAAGGACACAATAAATTGATGTGCAATTATTGACTAATTTATGTCAGTATAATAATTATGTCAGCAAAAAAGACTAATTGAAACGTAATTAAATTTCAAAATTAATAATCCATGGTATTTGTTTAAAAAGTACCATTAAAAGTATATAAATTTATTTTTAAATAATGACTAATGTGTGTGAACTAACATCAATTTGTGATTTCTTTTTACTTGGTGTCTGCACCACACGACTCATTAAGAGAAACTTTTTAAACCATTTGAATAAAATATGTAAAGCATTTTTGAGGGAAAAAACAAGTACAATCCTAAGAACTTAACATGAAAGCAGTTTTTTTCTTCTATTTAAAATAGTTTTTCTTTATCATGGAAACAATCAGAAATGTCATTGAACCTAATACTTTCTGATAAAATATTATTAAAGTGATAGTTCACCCAAAAATGGAAATTACTCCGTGATACCCCATGTAAATGACTTTATTTTTCAGACAAATACAGTCGGAGTTATATAAAAAAATGTTCTGGCTCTTCCAAGTTTTATAATGGCTGTGAATTGAGGTCAAGCTTTTGAAGGCCAAAAAAGTGCATCCATCCATCATAAAAAGTGCTCCACATGACTCCAGGGGGTTAACAAAGGCCTTTTGAAGTAAAGCGATGCAGTTGATTAAGAAAAAATATTAATATTTAAAACTTTATAAACCGTAATCTCTAGCTTTTGCTAACTGTCGTACGTGGGTTCACGAAAGAGTGGTGTTCCAGTGGATGACGTAGGTGTAGCGTAAGCTCTGGTGAGAATATGCTAACTAAGAGTTTTGTTTACATCAAAGGTCTCCCCTTGGCTTATATTAAAATCCTCTGACATTTTTCTTTACAAATTCTAGTTTTGTACTTCTAATTCATGACCGGTGTTTTGTTTTCCTCTCTCCTCTGCGCTTCTGTGTTTGTCACTTCTCATTGGAGCTTACGCTACGCCTACGTCATTCGCTGGAACACCACTCTCTCGTGAACGTGTATGACAGTTAGCGGAAGCTAGAGATTACGGTTTATAACGTTTTAAATATAATTATTTTTTCAAAAGTAAAGTAAATCTTGGAGTAATTTTAATTTTTGGGTGAACTATCCCATTAAAGCATTTTGTTTATTTTAGTTTATTTGATTCATTAATTAATTTATTTTAATTAAAGCTAAATATGTGGTCAAATTTGCCCTTTTTTCTCCCTCAGGAGGGAATCCGCTCCTATTTCGGAACCCCGACATGGCAGACTATTGGTGTTTTCCTGGCCGGGGTGCTCACCACAGTAGTGGTGATCCGTAAAATGTGAAAAGACTGGCAGGAAGGTGGAGAGCAAGAGAAGAGAGTTGAGACGATGAACAGAGGGTGAAACAGACCAGCAAAAGAGAACAGAAAGATGAGGGGGAAGAGGAAAGGATTTGGAGTAGAGATGCAGAGAAAAAGACAAATAAGAGCGTTGAAAATGGCCTCAACTAATCGAAAGAGAGCAAGAGAGAGGAGAAGGAGGAAAGAGTGAGCGTCAAGCATGATGCAGATGTCTCGAGGCACTCTTGTTACTCCTGAGCTTGTGCTCTTTCTCATCTACAACTTTAAACCTTGATAACATTTGCACTGAAAATCAGAGATTAATGCATAAAAGTTCAGGTTTAGGCTTGATTTTAGCTATTTATTTTTAGTTTGGGCTTATGGGTGTCTAGGTTATATACTGGACTGTATTGGTATTTAATTTAATCTGTTGAAATTCTCAGTGCAGAAATTTCTCATATTAAGTTATTTTTATTTTTTGTCCAACAGTCAAAATTACATGCGGTAAATAGTTATAATAGCTTATAAATGGAATTATTATTATTAATATATTATTATCATTATGATAAATGAATAATTGTATCTATCTGTCTTTTTTTAGCGCACTGTCATCTGAAAGAGTAGGAATGGGCTCAGATTGTATTCTGCTGATATTTTAATCTCTTCCTCATCCTCCTGGTCTTTTTTTTTCACTGTCTCTAGTTCTTCATGGTAGGGACTATGAAATGTCTGTAAAGTTGATTGTACTTGAAGGTTTAGCCTCTTAAGAGTTCATGAAATGTTTGCAACAGCGTTCGAGAAGTGCAACCAACCAATCAGCACTCTGGTTGTGGTATGTGGGCGTGTCTTTGTCAGCGAGCCCCTCCTACGAGAGGGATGGGCAATACTAGTGACTCTTAAATGCATTGAACTTCTCTGAGCCATGATGATCCTGTTTTTTACAGAACCAAATATTTTCCTTTTCAAATTCCTTTTGGATTCGACAATCCAAAGACTTCAGATGCAGGTGCAGATTCTTTGATGAAAAGCAGTTCGTTTGGCTTGAGCTGGTGCAAACGTTCGCTCTTGCAGGACTTACTTGCAGGCCGATTAGTTGAGCTTCTCCTCTCAGCAAGGTCTTCTCAGTACTGTATTTTTAAGATGGTTAGCCAGACCCACAATCCTACTTTTACATGCAATTGTTTTTTTTATATATACTTGTTTCTTTATCTTTTGGTTGTTTGAGTACAGTTTCATATTCTTTTATTTTGGGTTCTTTCGTTGACAGTGCCTTGGACTTTTTATGATATTAGCCACCACTTTTTCATCTTTTTCTACATCTTTGTAAACTGGTATAAAATTGTGCACCCTAAGGCAATCTGTCTGCTGTGTGAGCCCATGAGTTTGTTTTGTAAGCCGTTAAATGAAACAATAAATTGTTTTTATGGATTTCAATATAAATGTGTGGGGTGTGTTTTGATTTTGGTAGAGAAACAGTTACTCTATTAAAATTGTCACATTTTAAAATAACAGTAAAGGATCAAAACTAGGAAATGAACATACAGGAATTATGTAGTAAATGTTAAATAAAAAACTATATAATATTTAAGTAGCTCAGCTTCATCTGGGTTTCTTTTAGACAGCTTCATTAGATGCATCCTGGGATGTTTCTAACAGTATTAAAGATGTTTACATGTGCTAGACCCTTGATAGATGTTTTTCCTTCCATACGGTCCATGACCAATTCATGCTTTAAAAAAATTCTCTCATTCTCTGGAAAATCATTGTCTGAAAAAAACCAATTGGAAGCATTTAAGCAGCAGCTTTTAGATGAAAATGTCTTTAAAATCCAGAGAAACAAATTCAGCTTTTTGTTCAAAATTCCGATTGTATGTAATGCAGTGTTTTTAATGTTAACTAAAACTATTGTTTTGTTAACTAAAATAAAGCCGAAACAATGTAGACATTAGATGAAAAACTTAAATAACTTAAAGCAAAAATTAGAAATGTTGCCATGACAAATAACTGACATAAGTTTAGGTCAGTGATCTATATAAATTATAGGTTAGTTGTTTAATTGAAATAGTAACTTTTCTTACACAAAAACTGAAATAAAAATAAAGCTAAATAGATTTTTTTTAAAAAAACAAAAACTAATAAAAATGACAAAAGCACATAAAATTACTAAAACCTGAACTAAACTTAAAATGAAGCTTAAAATATAAAAATTTAAAGTAGTAATCAATAGTACTAAAATGAATGTATAAATTAAATGATAAATTTTTTTTTCAGCTTACTAGTTTTACTAGTTTCAAATGATTAATGCAATAAGATCATCCGTGTAATATTTACAAACACAACAATACTCAACATCTCATTAATCACAGACAATTGGGACAACTGCAAACAAGTGTATTTTTATTGAATGACTCTAAAATACAGTTCTTAGAAAGGAGATCAGTGTTTATTTCAAATTTTGATGTACATCTTTATGTCCCACAGGTAAACCATACTGACATTGAAAACTAATTAATAAGTGCTCAAGGTTTAAGGCATATACTTGATCGACTTGAAATGATCTTGAGGCTTGAAATGATCTTCAACACAGTGCAACAAAAGACCTACATAGTTAAAACAACAAAATACTGAGAATGTAAACCAATAATATGACAATTCAAAAGTTTGGCTGACAAGAGGCACAGATGAGATTCAGGAATAATAATTCAATGCAAAGGTACTTTGACTGGAACAGAAAGCTTGACAGACACTGATGGAGATGGAGAGATCAGTCTCTAGTCTCCAGCATCCCCTCTCTGATCCTCCAGCTCCATGGCAGTTTGCAGTGGGGGCCGAGGGTGCAGCAGGGGTTGTGTCCGTACTGATGATAGTGGCTGGAGTCGGAGGCCGGGACACAGCGCAAAAACAGGCTGTTCTCTAGGACCTCTTTGTCATGGGGCACCAAGCAACCATCCTCTGTTTGCAGACTGAACACGTTCTCTGAGATCTACACGAGAGAGGAGATTTTAACCTCTAGCAAACACAAAGAGTAATGCAAATAAAACGTGTTCTATACACACACACACACACACACACACACTCACACTCACTGTTTACCTGATCGCTGATTCCTCTTGCAACGTGGCCTACTTTCACCCCGGGCGTCTCCCGAATATGAAGGCATTTCCCGTCAAAGCCCCTAATATAAACATTCACCCCTGAAGAAACAAAGCACAGATGTGAGCATGGCACAAATAACCCTGATAAATGTCATCTAAA